>VYZW01041580.1:7466-17835 GCA_013401315.1 Balaeniceps rex
CGTTATCTCACAAACTCCCCACAAACATGAAAAGAAGCAGCATTTGTATCTGGAAATGAAAGGAACGCAAGACTTCAAATTGGCATTTTTAAAAGCCATCTTTTGCAGATATGGAGATACTTAGGGAAGAGGCAGGATCTGCATGGTGCAGTCCATCAAAAGTAGTCAATAAGCAGCAAAGTAACCACAAGCTGACCTACTTGTACACCTAAGCTTATACTTTTGATGTAAATATCTACAACACAATCAAAAAACTTGCCATTGTCAACATTTCTAGGTTCAAGACAGGAATGTAAAATAGCTTGGGCAAAAAGCATTAACCTCTCCTTAAAACACAGTGTTCACAAAAAAAAAAAAAATTGAGGGGGGAAATAAATGAGTGAGAGCAGAAAGAAATATCTGATAGATTTGAAACAGCAGATACATCAGTAGCAATGAGATACATATGTTGGGCCACATGAATAGGCAGCAATGTATTAACTGAGAAGTTAACCCTAGGCTTTCCCCTTTGCCTTTACCCACCTATAGCAAGCAATTTATTCTACAGCTGGGTCAGCAATGGCATGTCCGCAGTTCACCAGGGCATCCACAGTTTACAGCTCTTCCACTTATGTACATATATGTAAAGTCAGCCAGTTATCAGCTGACCCTTGTGTTGGCACAGTAAAGGAGGTGGAAGGGTGGATGTGTGGAGAAGGAAACAGGAGAGCTGGGAAGAAAGTCACAATTATTGATTACAATTTCATATGCTCAATAAAAAGCCATATAATAGTTTTAAAAGCTTTTTTCAATCTCTTTACTTTCCCTTTGAGGTGGAAGGCACCCAAACACATGTATAATCTGGGCAGGTTTCCAGATCCATCTTAAAAACTGATGTGGTGCTCTCTATGTTAAGAATGGTCATTCTGCCCACAACAATGCAACTACGAGCACTGAGGATGTGCTTTGAGCACCTGCTGGTACTCGGTAAGCCATCTGGAGAACACGATGACTTGACAGCAACGTCTTTGAATCAAAACAGATCATATTCACTGACACCTTGGAAACCCTTAGCAAGCCATTTTATTTGTTTAGCTATTTATGCATGGCTGGAGATATAGCTGATGTTTGTTCCCATTCCTTAAGTTGAGAACGAATTTGTCTGGCCCAGACACGCACAGTGATGTTTCCAGATCATGTGTCACTTGAAATATATTTTCATGAGTGCAATTCTCACCCAGGAAACTGTTGATTACTGTATTCAAGCTGTGTGCAGAGTATACCATTTCTCTTTCACTGAGTAATGGATTAGAACATTGGAAACATTTTGTTTAATCCCTAAACTTCCCTATTAGCTAACTTTGTTCCTCTTACTCTCACATCTTTCCCTGCCAGCTACTACTAAATCTAATTTGTCTCTCTCCATAGGCATATGCCAGTCTTTAAGGTGGCAGGGATATTAAGATGGCATTCTCACAGTTCTCAAAATTACTGTGCAGCTGGATTAAAATTTCATTGCTCATGAACTGCACAGTTCATGAAATACAGTACTGTAATAATTCTATCTCAATGCAATCAGGTGGTAGTCAGCTGAAAATCTTTTGCTAGGAGAGTCTTATGTTGGAACGCTGACTCCACAGTATCTCAACACTCTGCAGCACAATGCTGACTCCATAAAAAGCTCTGATATAAATAAGACAAATTATTTCCTGATGCCTTACATTTCCACAACCCCCTGACTTTGGAGGTAAGCAGCTTTGGCATTGAGCTGAATGAACTCTCCAGTTACCGAGCTCCCATCTGGGCATATTCTGGGGAAAAAAAAAAATTTCCTTCCAGTTTCCTGTTTACAGACCAGAAATAGCAGTGGCACAACTCAGAAAAAAGTGACTCAGAAAAAATTAACAGGGACCTGAAAGATTAGCAATGTAACAGTTAACAGCAATAAAAATAGTGCAGCAGTACATAAATGGACATTCAGAGAAGTGAAAGGAAGCAACAGTGCTTCTAGTAGTTACTGAAAATACCTGATTCCATAAAGGAGAGGGAAAATATAAAATCTTGACTACACTCAGTCCAGTAAGACTTTTGCTATTGACTTTAAGACAGACAAAGTTTAATTTATTTCTTCCACAGTGAAAAGACTTACAGGCATAGATCACCACATGCATCAGTAGTGCATCTGCTTAGAAAGCAAGCCTCCAGATACACATAGGTCGTAGGTCTTTGCAGGATTTAAACCTTGATAAATGACTAGTATAATGGGGGCCAGGGTAGGTAAGGGGGATTCAACGTGGTCCACTTCACACAACAGTTTTAACTATGATCGATGCCCAGTATTTAGTTAAAGGAGCATCAGAGAACCTATTTTGGCAGGTTACCTTTTCCTCTAACAGCACAGTTTTCTTTTAGAGTTATTCCCTTCATGTTTCCTACCCTACAAAAGGTAAACAAGACAGGAGAATTATACCACTACAGAAGGACTGTCTAAATGTCATGTCATTCTAGGAAAACAGCTTGGTATTAGTGTTTCTGTTCTTGTTTTCCTTGAAGTGTGAATGAAGTTGACTAAGGACAATGAAGGGCTTTTGTTTTCACACTGATGTGTGACACACTCATCAGGGGATGAGTGGCAAACTGCACAACTTCGGCTCTATGCAGTGTATCTTCCCTTCATGTGCTCCATCCACTACACTGTGGCAGGAAACACAAGGCAGATGGACACAAATGCTCCTTCCAGTGCTAAATTAAAGATTCTCATTTGCACTTAGTGAAGGCATCTAGAGCCAAAACAACTTGTATGGCAGAGCTCTAACTTGCTAAGTTAAGCAACACTAAGTCTTTCAGACCTGCAAGTGTGCTGCTGCCAGCTGGTTCCATAGGCACAGGGTGCTGTCTGGCAATGAAAACACATGCAGAAGTGCATGAAGAAAAGAGAACTGGAAGAAAGAACATCAGTTAAATAAAAGAAATCAAACTCCCAAAAGGGTAAGACTCATATTTAAAACATAACCAGCAGAGTACATGCACAAACCTTGAGTGCTAATGCTGAGATTGCTTGCGGTCTTATTCATTTAAAATTGATTACGGGACAGCAGTAACTGTTTGGTAAACTTTTTTTAACAAAAGTTCTTATGCTTTAGTATTTCACAGACAATACTGACAAAAACTCTTGTCTCTCCAGTAAGATTTGCATAATCTTTCAGACTTACACTTCCAGTTCTGCACTGCTAGAAAGAAGTGGAAGAGATTACACAAGGCCTTTTAAGTTACCAAAAAGTCAGGAAAAAAATACCACTTTGTAACATGCAACATACTCCCAATTGAATTAAGCTGCTAGCGTAACACCAGCAGAAACAAACATGAGATACAACACAAGCACAAGTAGGGAAACTGACTAGTAAGTCCTACATATCAAATTCAGAAATATTATTATTAATGCTACAAATATACATCAGCAGCAAAAGGATGACAGGGGAAAACCTGATTCCCACTGCTGAATGGGGCAGGAGTGCTGCTGCAAAAAGACATAGAAAAGGTCAAGCTACTCAATGCTTGCTTTGCCTTTGTCTTTACTGGCAAGATTTGCCTTCAGGAATCCCAGATCTCTGAGACCAGTGGAAAAGTCTGCAGTAATGAATACTTACCCACTGTGTAGGAGAAGCATGTTATGGAAAATTTAAGCAAATTGGACATACACAAGTCCACAGGATCTGATGGGCAGCACCCACGAGTGTTGAGGAGCTGGTCAATGTCACTGTGAGGCAACTCTTGATTATCTTTGAAAGATGGTGGCAACTAGGAGAGGTTCCTGATGACTGGAAGAGAGCAGATGTCACTTATCTTCAGGAGGGGCATGAAGGAGGATCTGGGATGCTACAGGCTAGCCAGCTTCACTTTGATCCCTGGGAAGGTGTTGGAGCAAATAATCCTGGAAGCCATTGCGAAACATATGAAAGATAAGAAGGTAACTGGGAATAGTCAGCAAAACTTTATGAAAGAGGAATCGTGCTGAAGAAATCCAGTATCTTTTTATGATGGGAGGACTGGCTTGGTGAATGAGGGAAATGCAGTAGGTGGTGTTTATCTCGACTTTAGTAAGGCTTTTGAAAATTTAGAATCATAGAATGCTTTGGGTTGGAAGGGACCTTTAGAGGTCATCTAGTCCAACCCCCCTGCAGTGAGCAGGGACGTCTTCAACTAGGGCAGGTTGCTCAGAGCCCCGTCCAACCTGACCTTGAATGTTCCTAGGGATGGGGCCTCCACTACCTCTCTGGGCAACCTGTTGCAGTGTTTCACCACCCTCAGTGTAAAAAATTTCTTCTTTATACCTAGTCTAAATTACCCTCCTTTAGTTTAAAACCATTACCCCTTGTCCTGTCACAACAGGCCTTCCTAAAAAGACTGTCCCCATCTTTCCTATAGGCCCCCTTGAAGTACTGAAAGGCTGCAATAAGGTCTCCCCGCAGCCTTCTCTTCTCCAGGCTGAACAGCCCCAACTCCCTCAGCCTGTCCTCGTAGGAGAGGTGCTCCAGCCCTCGCATCATTTTTGTGGCCCTCTTCTGGACCTGCTCCAACAGCTCCATGTCCTTCTTGTGCTGAGGGCTCCAGAGCTGGATGCAGTACTCCAGGTGAGGTCTCAGCAGAGCCGAGTAGAGGGGCAGAATCACCTCCCTCGACCTGCTGGCCATGCTTCTTTTGATGCAGCCCAGGATACAGTTGGCCTTCTGGGCTGCAAGCACACATTGTTGGCTCATGTCCAGCTTTTCATCCATCAGTACCCCCAAGTCCTTCTCCACAGGGCTGCTCTTAATCCCCTCATCTCCCAGCCTGTATTCATATTGAGGGTTGCCCCGACCCAGGTGCAGGACCTTGCACTCATGAGGTTCACACAGGCCCACCTCTTCAGCTTGTCTAGGTCTCTTTGGATGACATCCCATCCTTCTGGCGTGTCAACAAATTTTCCCATAACAACCTCATAGGTAAACTGATAAAGCACAGGCCAGATAAGTGGCCAGTGAGGGGTGCTGAAAAGTGGTTGAACTGCTGGGCTCAGAGGGTTGTAATCACCATCACAAAGTCCAGCTGGAGGCCAGTCACCAGTGGTGTACCCCAGCAGTTGATACTGGGACTAATACTTTTTAATATCTTCTGCAATGACCTAGACAATGGAACAGTGTGCATCTTAGTAAGTTTGCAGATGACTCAAAACTGGGAGGACTGGCTGATACACCAGATTGATGTTCTGGACATGCTGGAGAAATGAAAGGAGAGAGGAACCTTATTAACCTTAACAGAGAGAAATACAATGTTATGCACCTGGGGAGGAATAACCTCAGGCACCAGCACAGGCTGGGGGCCAAGTAGCTGGAATGGAAAACAGCTTTGCAGAAAAGGACCTGGGGGTCCTAGTCAATGGCAAACCGAACACGAACCAGCAGAATGTGCCCTTGCAGAAAAGAAGGACAACAACATCCTAGGCTGCATTAGAAAGAGTGTCACCAGCGGGTCAAGGGAGGTTATCCTTCCCCTCTACTCAACACTGGTGAGGCTGTTTTGTCCAGATCTGGGCTCCCAAGCACAAGAAATAGTTGGACATACTGGACTGAATCCAGTGAAACACCACAAAGACAATTAAGGTATCAGAGCATCTGATATATGGGGAGAGGGTGAGGAAGCTGGGATTGTTTAGCCTGGAGAGGAGAAGGTTTATGGGGCATTTTATCAACATGTATAAATACTGATGGTGGGCGGTAAAGAAGATGAAGCAAGACTCTTCTCTGTGGTGCCCTTGACAAGACAAAAGCCACTGGGCATAAATCAAAAAACCCAAGAAATTCCATTTAAACATACAATAAATGTTATTCTACTGTAAGAATGATTGAACACTGGAACAGGCTGTCCAAAGAGATTGTGGAGTCTCCATCACTGGAGATATTCAAAACTTTACTGGACACAGTCCTGAGAAACCTGGTTTGGTTGACTCTGCTTTGAGCATGTGGTGTGGACTAGACCATCTCCAGGGTCCCTTCCAACCTATGATTCTGTGGGCACTGAATCTGTGTAATAATTCACGTCTTTCTTTGAAGCAACCTAGATGAAAAATTCTTATCTGATCTACTGAGAAAGGCCCAAACTCCTTAAAAACAGAGAAAGAAATTGTAGGGTAAAAACAGAGGATACTTCTGATGCTCTATTGGTAGCTTTGATCAGACTGAAATCTGTGTACATTAATTCCTTTTAAACACATTTTGAGCATTTAGATACCATAGTATCCAGAAATAAATATGACATTTACCCTTACTTAAACCCTTTGCAGCAGAGGATTAAAATAGTCCAAATCTCAGCCCAGGAGGTCATATAAGAACTAGAACTGTGAAGACTAACATTTGATTTACATCTAAGTTAATGCAAGAAAGTTTATTCAAATCACATTTTAAAAGCTGTCAGAATAGTGTAAGTGTTCCAATTGTAACTCACATAGGTGTATTAATTGTTTTGGCAAGTAAAACATGCTCATGTAAAGTCTAGTCTGAGACATCTTCACCTAGACACACAATAATGTGACAAGCTGGCTTCAAGAAGACACCTTATTCTGTCCCCACTAAGTTCTTTTTTAAAATAAGGAAAGTATTTTCCGCCCCTTGAGTTTTTGCACTTAATATTCATTTACTTCATGTTTTCATAAACTTCTTGCAGTTCCATTGCTGTATACAGTATGGGAATAAAGAGCTCCCTAAAACACAGAACTTGTTTCATACCAAATTATCTTAATTTCAGCTTAACTTTTATAAAAATTTAGAAAAAAAAAATCTAACTTTCCCAAGCAGCAACTTATCCACAAAAGAAAACCACACACAGGTTCATACAATCTTTTTTTATGAACTTACAAGCATGAGAGATTTTTGAAAATCACACATAAAGTTCATTTCCACATTATTTTCCTCCACTTTATGACTGATAAGTACACCATACATAATTTACTGATAAATCATCACATGACATAGGCATTGAAAATATGAACATAAGGATACATATCGCTGCCTATCAGATACTGACCTGAGCGCACAGTTGAGTTTAAACTCATTAGCCATCTACACCAATTTCACATAAGTCCATGATCATGGACTAATGAGATGGAAGTATCAAGGGCAAGCTGGAAGTCATGGAAGGCAAGTAGAAGTGGGTGCCTATACAGCCTTTCCACAGACCCAGGCATATACTAGCAGCAAACGAATAGTCGAGCTGCTTTCTTAGCTGGTGGCCAGTGCCAGACAACAACAAAAAAAAAACTGGTTCCTCACTGGAGGCATCCCAGTGGCACTTGCTGCAAAGGCAGATGGGCATCTGTGGGCAGCCTAAACTTGGGCTTGTGGTTGTTAAAAGACTGAATCTCATGTGCCCAGAGGTATCAAAGAGAATGTGCTGCTCCCGGATGCAGGCACCTCCATACCTGACAAACATAGCCAGGCAGAAGAGCAGTGTTTAATTATTATTTACTGAATGAGTAATAACAAAATACTTGTTTGTTTACTATCTGTGAAGATTGTTGAAGTGTCAGTTTTGAAAATATTGCTCAATAACATTCTTTGGATGTTTTTCTTTTGATAAGTCTGCTTAACACTACGTAGGTACATCTTCTAGAAGAAGCACAGACCAGCCTTTTAAAAAGATAAAAATTGGGATCCTAAAACCCTCACATCCTAACAATAAGAGAGCATTAAATCAAATGAGCCTGATTTTGAGATAGTTTTGTGCTCCAGTGATTTCAAGCATGTCTCCTCAGCTTTAAAAATTAGGACATTTTTATAGATTTTTAGATATAGTTTTTGAGATTTAATTTTAGTCATTCATTTTTTGCCCTTTTCACTTGTTCTCCATTGCTTGCAATGATCATACTGAGGAAATGCAACACAGGAGAGACTGAAAACACAGCAGCACAATTACAGTCTTTTTCAGCTAATATAGTCTTTTAATGTTAATAATTTATATACAAGATAATTTTTTCAGTTCTTGTAGTATTATGCATAACAGATTTAAAGATGGGTTTAGATGTTAGCCTGTATAAGAAAAAACATTATGTGAGTAAGAAGCAACATGAAAATAATGTGAGAGATTAGGAGAAATACCGCAAAGGAGAAACAATCTTTAGGCCTTCATAATTACCAGAACATGAAGAGAAATGAGGTCAGATAAATACATGGAAATGTTATTATATAAAGGGCTTAATGCAAATCTAGGAAGGTCAAGTGTGATGTGGTAAAAGGTGTCTGACTAATGAAAACAAATCGAAGAAGGCTGGAAAACAGTTCAGAAGAGATGAGGAAGATTTTTTAGTATGACAAGCACCACCAAAAGCTACTATATGGAGATTTTCTTTCCTCAGATGGGAAGATGATACATGTTGCTAAGAGGTATTTACAGGGTTAATCTATGTAGCACTTTGTCATCCTTATAAACAGCATTGTGCCAGAAACAGGAAAATGTGCTCTTTACCTTGTGTCTAATTCAAATCATCTCTTACAGCAGAGGTACTTGGACCATGGTCCTATAACCAGCTACACATAAACTTGGCTATTCCAATACATAAAACTTACTAAATTCAAAAAATAACAAATCTCAACATCACTGGTTTCTCCTGTTGTGGGAAGCAGCCTACAAGACTGGAGTTACCTGCTACCACTGGGAAAAGCAAAGCATGGCAATCTCAGAAGCAGGGCACAGTGGGCACAGGCGAAGTGCCAAAGCATAGGTATCTCACATTTGAGATACCCTGGGTTACACTAGATATCCACATGGGGCCAACCAATACCACATAGGACATATGCGAGCTTTCTGAACTCATGACTGGAGGCCAGCCAGAAAATTAAAAAAAAAAAGAGAAAAAAGGAAGGCAACAGAAGTTATAGAGGCAGAACTGCAAAATTTAGGCACAATCTGAGTGTGTTGGATGAGACAGACACTTCTCAGAAGGCAAGCCTACACAAGTAACAGAGCACAAAAGGGCTACAGGTGTGTGGTTTACTTTTAGCAACCTCATCTGTGCTTTTGTGCCAATACAAACTGGTGAAGCTACAATAGGCGTGCTTCCTTCTTCCACATCTTTATTTTTCAATAAAAGCATAGCTGAAGAAGAACCATGTCTGGGCCACATGAAGGATGAATAAATATAAAATAATCAGGGACCAATTCTCCTAGAGAAAAAGAGTGAAAATGAGCATTATTTCAAGTGTGAGTTTTCATACATATGCAAGTTTATTTTAGAACTCATTATGGCTAGAAAAGCAACCCAAAGTTTCTACCTTCGAAAGGCATGTTATTGATTATATCAGAAAGCCTCACACCTGGCTAATACCTGGAACAGCTTCTTAATGCAACTTTTCAAGGGGACATTCTACTGTCATCTCTTCTCTCCAAAACACTGAAGTACTGTACTCACTTATCAATGGAGTTACAGATCTGACCATACTTTCATACCTAAACTGGTCTTTAGTGTCACTTATGAGCACTCCTTTTCTGAGCATGGTTGAAAGAACAAAACACAATTGCTGGTAAGGGGACATGTCACCTAGGCAAGTGGACTTCAGAAGATGGAGGTTGTTGGTCAACACCACAAAGCATACACAGATGTTTTCTCACCTCTGTCTCTCCATGATAATAACGGACAGCTGAGGACAAGGCTTTAGGAAAATCCACCCAGACTGAGATATACTTCTTCCATTACTAACACTAATGAGATTTGTACAGCTTAAAACTTCATGCCGCACACTGAAAATGGGCTTCCTAGTCTCTGGATTGTTGTACTGACCAGGAGAGTTTTCTGTCTTCCAGGCAGGATTGGATCTACAATACAGAGACCTAAGCTTTTTTCCAGGCTCCTTGTGTGAACCCCATGCTGTCTGACACTAATGCCTTTTGCCAGGTCCTAACAGTTCATCAGCCACACTAGGCCCAAAAACGAAGCAAGGCTAGGGAATACATACGTGCAAGCGGCCTTGGTTCTGGAGCCAGCAAAAAAACATTTATCGCCTGCTTTTGCAAGAAGCAACTTACTTTTGTAAGAAGTAGTCCTTGAAGAAACAGGGAAAATATTCAGGTCTGAGAATGGCCCTGTTCAAGTTCAAAAGAATAAAATTAACTGATCTGTAAGGTGAAAATAAATTCTCCATTGTCTCTTCAAGAAGAATACTAATAGAGTAAAGCAAAATAAATCTCTTTTCCTTGTGGTTGTCGAGTAAGTAAAGATGGTTTGGCTAATTTACAATAGTATTCCAGAAATGCACCTGCTGTTTTGAAAGTTAAAAATAACTTTTTAATTTGTGTAAATTATTCTGGACTGCAAAAGAAAGAATATCCATCTTAAAAGAAAACAATAAAAAAAAAAAAAAAA
>VYZW01041585.1:5523-21635 GCA_013401315.1 Balaeniceps rex
GTGCTGGCATGTGACTAAAAGAACAGCTGGCTGCAAGGAGACTGAAGCTCCCTCTCCAACAGCAATACAGACTGCTGCTGTCCATTCTCCTATTTTGTGCCTTCAAAAGCCTATAGTATCAGTGACAAACTCAATAAGCTATTTCAGATCCCATCAGGCTGCCCTGCTGTTTCCACTTTTCCAGGGGATAGCTTCCAAGTTCACCAGCCCTCTCCTCCTCTTTTTATGCAGAGTGGGAGGGAATAGGACCTTTTGAATAAATCATATTTGAAGTTTCTAGGCCAAACCACTCATGAGCTATTGCACGACAGCAGAGCAAGGATCATTTCAGATTGTTCCAGATATGATTTACACCAAATTTTTCAAACTCCATATTTTACAAGCTGCTTCTCTGCTTTTCTTATAGTGTACCCACAAATAAATTATCCCCCTTCTGCAGACTACACACGTGACAAACTTTTCATATGGATATGAAGTGAGTGAGACAAACTATAAATTCTCAGATATTCGGCCAGTGAGTGCTATGGAGGTGCCTTCATCTTTTACTTAATTAACAGACTTTTACTTTTAAATTAAACTGGCTCAGAATAAATAAATTCTGGCTACAGTCTTAATTATGCAGAAGTTACTTCTTTCCACTAATCAAAATCTTGACTGAAGCCCAAGTATTCACAATAGGTCATCATGATCTGAATCAGTGAGTTGTCACAGGTGGGATGTTAAATTGTCCTTCCTTCATTACATTTAATGAAAATGTGTATGCCAAGGAAATTGCTTTGAATAGAGATGAACAATTAAGAGAACCAAATGTATATAGGGAAGGGGGGAGGGAAAAGCATTCCTACTGATGTGCTGGATGTGTTTAGGCAAGCTTCTCATTTCAAAGCAAAATTCCTCTGTTGCCTTGTTTTCTAGATTGTAACCCCAGAGCAAAAGCAATTCTGCTGAGCCATGAACCTCCAGGGAGGAAAGGATGAGAAAGACATTCCCAAGAGAAAAACAGGAGTAGTAACAGGGAGAAAGAGACGCATGCAACGGGCTGCAGGAAAAATGTAGGAACTGTGAGACAAAGAATTAGAGGAGAGGGGCCAGCAAAGTATTATGAGGAAGGAAGGTGGGGGAGAAATTATGCTTAAGGGTCACAGAATGATTGCAGTTTCAGCTGCCTGAATTGGGAACTTCTTTATTTTATTCTTTTTCCTTATGTACACAGTATGCATACAGTCAGCCTGTCCATGTGACTTTGAATCCCTCCCCCACAATGACTGTTGAGCCTGCTGCCTCATTTCAATCCAATTTAATACAAAGGGAAGAGACGTGGAAGGTAATTAAGCTCCTAATTTTTAATGCAAATAGCTGGCTAGAAAGAAGAGACTTTGAGAGCCATAGATGTGAGAAAAACTGCAAGAGGAGCCCACCTTTTACGAGAGACTAGAGAATCCATACAGAATCCATCCTGGATTGATTCCCCAAACACAGGCAACACTCCAATCAGGAGTTACATTCCCCTGGAGATTGCAGTTGAGCACAATACACAAATCCACAGAAATCTGGGCTTCGTTGATTCTGGTGTTCACTTCTTTGTTATCNACGACTTCCTTACCTTTCGAATGTGATTACTACTGGCAATGCACAAAGAAGTTCTACATATCTGTGTTTAGGCCTGCCAAAGCAAATATCTACTGAAAAATACAAAATGTGTAGACAGGAAAATAACCCCTGAAGTAACTGACATTTAAATGGCTAGATATAAAGGAATATAGAGCTTAACACAAAACCAAAGTAAGGTCTTTCTCTTCATACCTGTACACATACGCTCCCTGTTAACTCCAACTAAGTTACATTATACATATTTGCAATAAAGCTTATAAATTTCAGCCAACTGCTACCTGATCATAATACGACACAAACCTTGCACTAGTTTGTTTCACATTGCTAGAAGAGATTTAAGCACTCTGGATGAGATTCTCAGGTAGTGAAAACCACTGATTCTCTGTTGATTTTCATTAACGATGCCAATTAACGTTAGCAGAGAAGCTACCTCCTTTTGCTGATTCTCCGTTTGCAGATGAGGGATTTCATTATCCTTCATCACAGCTTCTAGTATGGATACAGCCTATTGAATAATATTCAATTCATACAAAACAACAAGAAGAAACCCACACACCCACCAGCTGCATTTCTTTCCCTCTGCCCTCCATCCAGTTTTACTTTTCAAAAAGGAAATAAACTATCAAACCCTGAACAGAGTTAGAGCTTTCTGCAAAGAAAACACTGCTACAAGCATACTGTACAATTGCTAGATAATTCATATAAACTTTCAAGGCCACAAAAGCATATTGGTCCTTTAGCTCCAAAAAATATAGTTCATCATTCTCTCCTTCCTCAATTTACAATGCCCTTAATCCATTTTTTTCCCTCTATAGGTTTCAAAATATGCTTGTAATTACTATTCAAGTCCCTTTCCTATTTCTAGTATATTGTGTCTAGGGTTTCAAAGACATAAGGGAGTTAGATGCATGACTCTATTAGGCTGCTTTGAAACTTCAGCTCGTAACACTAAGAGATTATTTATTATGCAGTGTGTACATTCATCCCATATAGGCTCATAAACCACATTGTTAAACACAAACTTCCATACACAAGCTCTCCCTAGATTATATAACCTACACATTTCATAACACAAATGGATTGATCACTCTGATCCTAATAGCTGAAGCGTTCTTCTGCTTCACCATATCATACTGGTACAAGATTTTATGTCCTCTGGCATAACCAAAATAATCCTGGGATTATAGTCTGTTCAGAGTCCTTTACAGCACGTTCGAGAAAACTGTATTTAAACCTGCAATGTAAGTCCAATGGTGTATTTCTATCAGAACCAAACAAAGAGCAGAAGGAAGCTTATAAAAGACAAATAAATTAAGAAACTGTGATGGTGAATGTTGGAGGGTTATGTAGCGATGGGGAATATGTTGGCAGACTGTTAACCATTCATCTTCAGCCATTCCAACTTTTTTCAGCAGTAGAACTTTTGTAAAGAAAGTAGAATAATGGTTTTCTGATCATTAGCTGGACTGTAGCAAAATGCATTTCAGCCATAACTCTCTTCGAACGAAGCTTTTTGTTTGGGAATAATGCAAATTATCCTCATTACAATCAGATGGGATGGTTGTTAATATCTTTGCATAATTAGAAGCTATTTTCCTTAAATACAGTTTATGCATGAACTTCCCAAGGAGATCTATCTACTGGGGTAAGACTGAGTCATTTTCATCTGGAGGAACACACTGAAGGTTACACAAGTCAACATTTAAATTAATTTTGAAGATGAACCAATTCACATCCTACATATGGTGAGAATTTTGGTCCAAATCCAGGTATGTGCTAAGGGTGCTTTGTGCATGAACATTCAAGTGCATGAACGGTCCCAAGGACAAACATGCCTAAATGAATTTCAAGACCGTGAATGTTAAGCACCTGGCAGGACTTACGACCCTTCACTGCAATATCAAAGTGCTTCCTATCCAGTTAAGTTTGTATAACGAAGTGTCAGATGGAGGCATTTTCTTACTTTGCAGATAAGCCCCCTTTGCCTTCAGAATAAATCACTTTTAGGACTAACTGTGAAGAATAAGAACATTGATGAGAGAGTATCTTAAGAGCTTTGATCTGACCTTGGCTAAAATATTCCTGTGCCATGTGCCATGTCCTCTCTAGTCTCAGCAAAGACAGTGACACTAAAATATTTTCAAGGACCTGCCAATAACTTACTGCCCCTATTCTGCATTCAAGCAAGACCTAGGACCAGAATTTGCACATGCTGATTCTCTGCCTCTCTTGGCTATGACCAGTCACTATGACGTTTGAGCAGAAGAGCACAGTTCTGCCTGAAGCCCCAGAAATGCCAAGGCCTAGGGAGAAGGTCTGTACCCAAGCAGGTATATCAACTTCAGTAATGCTTCTAAACATAAGATGGGAGGGGAGCAAAGCTTTTGGATCAAAATGGGGGATGTAGGTTTAGTGTAAACCAACAAATCCCTTAGTACAGACTAGATGGAAAGCAAAACCTCTAAGGAGAATGCATGCTCTGAGTAGAAAGCCAAGTAGTGACAACAGACAAGGCTGGGAAGAAATTCCTATTGCCTCTACTACCGGTCTTAAATTCTGAAATCAACATTTCTCAGCCATAGTAGTGAGTCCCTTCACAGCCAGGACTAACAAGATGAGTGTGTTTTTCATCGGTTCTGCATTTGTTTTGTGGTTGTTGTTTTTTCCTTTCTCATACAAATGGATTCATCTTTCCATCAGACTGTGATTATTGTTATTTTTTAGATCTGCGCACAGCTTGTGCCTAAGTACTTTTAAGGACAAAAGAATGCCTACCATAAGGCAGGAAGATAAAACAAAATGGTGTTCAGTGGTCTATAAAACAACAGAAAAAGCTTGAAATAGGGCTTGAGATCTCATGTGAAAGCAGCGACCTAAACTGTGAACCCTTTCAATGAAGTGTGCTCTTGATAAGGGCAGCTAACACAGTGTATGGCTGTAAAGGAGGGCCGGTCTGCCTGCTTCCCACAGAGTGCCTTGGGTGGGTGAACAAGCTGCTGCAGACAAGTACCAAATGTTATTTGAAATGTGACAACTGACCATTTCTGGGAAATAAAATGTCCCAACTTGAGCCCCAGAGGAAGAGGTTTCCCTTTGTAGCGGACCAAGAGCAGGCAGAGAAGCTTAGCTGAGACACAGTAATTCTTTGCACTCTACGATGAGCCGTGCCAAGAGAAAAATATTGCTCTTCCTTTTCCTTTTTTTACTATTTTTACTTTCTCAAGAGTTGAAAAAGATAAGAACAATAGGGAAATGACAGCAGTTAAGAGGGTCATACTACTTCAGGAATATAGAGGGAGAGGAATATCAGTTCAGGGAAAATTAGCTGAAGGGGTGTGGGTGACTCCTGTGAGATCCTGAACATAGCACCTACCTCAGAAACGGATTAGCTGTAGGCCCAGGGGCAGCTTTTAAGACACTGTTTTCCCAGTCATTTTCTTGAGCTCACTGATGCCCCTAGATTTGGCAGCATAGTGCCAAGCAGAATATGTGCTGCTTTCATTTCAGGGAACAAGAAATTTTGCAACTGCCTGTCAGGTGCTTGAGGGAGGTGGACTTTGTCACTGGCAATTTCCCCACAAGGGTCTTAGCAGCAGGACTGTGAAGCGGGGGTTTCTGCCACAGGGAGGATGCCATGTCCCATCTCTTCCTCTGCAGGGACGCTGGTAGGGATGAGACATTTCTTGGGAGCAAGAGCCTCTAAATAATATGACAGGACCACTGAAAGTGCTAGGAGCTCCTGCCTTTTCTTTAAGCTACTGAAGGCACAAAGAAGGCATCCAGAGGTGGGAGAGGAAAGGATCCCTCTCACAGAGTTCAGAAAGTGTGGTTTTCCCAGTGGCCTTAAAGGGAAGTTTGAACCTCTGAGCTGGAGCATTAATTGCCAGAGCTGAGGCTGGGTAAGATAAAGAAGTGGCACCGTATATTAAAGCTTGTCTTTTCACATCTCTCTGGACATAATGTGCCCTGACATCACATCATTATCCAACAGAGCATCCCAAGATGGCAACTGAAATAGCTTGCACAAGCATGTGGAGATGCTGAAACCCCTAAGTGCATCAGGGGCTCAGCAAGCGAAGGGACAACTCAAGCTCCCAGCACAAACGTTGCTCACAGCTGAAGTGAGATGAAGAGGCTGCCTTCTGGGGATGTCACCCAGGGTCATGAGGTATTGCTCACACAGAAATAAGAGGCCTTGAAAAACCTTCCTACTCTGACCAAAAGCATTGGATGGACCTCTGACCCTTTAAGAGTCAGCCATGCCCTTTTGGGACCCAAGTCGTTTGGAGTTGCTGGCAGCTCCCAAGGTCTCTGTGGTATAGCAGGAGCTGGGGCTGGGGCCAGACAACATGGGCATGCATGGTCAGGGTTCATGTCACTGCTTCGAGACCTGCCACCATATCTCCAGTCTGCCTGATTCTGGTGGGACATCATGCAGCCTTGCTCACTTGTCTCCTCATCTCACTGTTACTACCACAGAGGGTACCGCAGGTGCCACAAAGTCCCCTCAAAAGGGGGAAAAAAAAAAACTTTGTCCCAGCCTTGGGGATGGGGAAGGAAACAAGGGGATTACACTTCTGTGGGTTTATCTCACAACACTGTACATGTGTCATTGGTCTGCCCTGTGAGGTGTAGCGCAAGGCTGTAGCTTCCATGTGTCTGCAAAAATGGGCAATTGCGTAATGGGTATTGAAGGGAAAAACTGCTCAGTTCACGTTGTTTAAACTAGATCAGTACTGAAGCAGTCTATTGTTTTACTTAATGACATGTAATTAACTGCCAATCAGTCAACTATACATTGAGGATCAATATCAGCAATACAATGGATGAAACGTGAGACCAAACACTTAAAAAACGTTACTGTACCACAAACAGATTTTTGCAACATCCTTTTACAACTAGTCCAGATTTTCCAATCCCATGTTCGCAAGTAGGATCCCACATCACACAAGGGATGTGCACATTCTCCTTCTCCTGTGGGAGCTGCGAATGCTTGGTGTTTAGGTGTACCCTTACCCCTCCCTACAACCTGCTAGTGCCCATGGCCATGAGAAAGCCCCCCATGAGGCCACACACTGATGCACCCCTTACCAGGCTGCTCGGGGGTGCTGTGAGGATGCAGCTCTCTCCGGCATGGGCTGAGGTCACGACGCCACAGGAACAACTGCTCGCAGAGTCGGTTGCTTTCCTATCAACTACACATTGTAATAGCTATTTTGGTATGGTGAGTAAGTAAAGTGATTTAATGTGTTTTATTTGCTGACTCGTTTCTTTCAACTAGTCAACACGTGTTTGCACTTAGCTGTTTTGCAGGGTCAAGTGGAAAATTTAACTGCGAAAAGCTCACTTGGCTAACGCTTGTTTGTGGTCTTTCCTTGTCTCTGGCTAAGAGTGCAGTGTGCATGTGAGGGGAAGAATTCGTCTGGGAGACAAATAGCATGTTTCTTTCCCGGTAGAGAGGGGATTCTCTAAATCATATTTTCAGTGCCTGAAAGAAAAGATGCTTCTTTCTGTTACAATTCTTCTTTCATATGAACGTAAATACTTAATTCCTCAAAAGCTCAGTACCTGTTTCTTAAATGCTACTTTAATAAAAAGATATTTTCCTCCAAGTGGGTTGTTTAATCTTTAGTGGGAAATTGAATGGATGGGATAGAGAAAATAGTAGGGTAATGATTTTAAAATAGCCCCATCAAACCAGTTATTGCCCTGAGGTGTTATAAATAAATGAAAATGGTCTGACTCTGTAATGGTTGTGTTTACTCTCATCTTACTGTAACTGCTAAAGGCTCCTCTGAGTCGAAATTACACTTGTATTTACCTGTGCTCTTCTTACAACACTCTTTGGCCCCTGACTCAGGAAAGCAAATAAATGCACACTTACAGCAAAGCAGGCACTTAAAAAGCCCAAAGCAGGGAAGTTGTATGAACAGGAGAAAAAAGGAAGGGGCTCTATTGGCAGTAGAGATAAAGCTCTGGGGACATATGACATATTTCAGGTGAAACATGCTGTTCCCCATATTTCCAGGATCATGCTCCACAATGAAGTCCTACAGCAAAGTCTGGTTTCACACACGCATAGTGCTGGACAAAGCAGGAAGGAGCACTGTTAGAAGTACCATGTTTCCTGGGTCATTAAGCCAAAGCTGCCTTTTAGCTATCCAAGGGGATAGTTACAGATGCAGTGTGTGGAGTGGTGTTCCGCTGTTTCGGGTGCTGTTCTGGGCCCGGGGGCTGGGGGATGTGTTGAATAATGCTTGCAATAGGCATCTCTGAAAGCCAAGATGCAATCACTTTGTTAAATTAAAGCTAATTTCCTCCACTGTTAAAGACAATGTACACGATCACTGCCACCAAGTGATTATACTTAAAGTGAAAGGATGCAGAGGGAATGCCAATTCTTTTGGTCTATATTCAGTCACAGCTGTGAGGGATTAAGGGTTGTTTAAAAATCTCTTAAACGCCTGCCAAAAGTTGCCAATCATTAGAACCAATAGGTGCTTATCATTCCAGGCATTGTTTGAGATACTGGAAATTACACAGCCACAGGTGACCACATTCCTCACACAAAAGGAGTGTGTGGGAAGTTGGGGGGGAAAGGATTTGGGCTCCTTCCATCCACACTTGCAGTATATTCATAGCTGGAAGCCTTTTCATCTGTATCTTCAAGCATCTCCACAGAAGTAAATTTCAACCCAAATCACTCACTTGCTAGACCCAGCAATCCTGCCAAGTCTTAGAGTTTAACGTGGAGAAATCTACACAGAAAGTGAAGAGCAGACATTAGTGTTCCTTTCCCTTCACTCCTCTCTCTCTCTCTATGTGTGTGTGTGCCTGTGCATTGGGCTGCAGCGCTGTCATATTTTCTTCAGAACCTGTTTTCCAAAATGTGCAGTTTTCAAGCAGACCATCACTTTTCTTTGCAAAACTATGTTTCAGCGGTAGAAATTAAGTTTTGTCTTTTCAGCAAGATGAAGTGAAAATTGGTAGTTTTGCAAAGTAGATTAGTGAAGTAAAGACACATGGCACTGGAGAAGCTGGCACTACTGGGTAGGAATTACACGGTCCATGTGAAATCAAACACCAAATTTATTTCACCCTTCTCTTTTCACTTGGTTAGGGCTTTCCATGGCAAGCTGGATTTTCAGGTGAAGATGCTTTTCTTCTTCATTGTTAGCTGACAGGTGTGTTTTTGTGAGAGCATTTGAGGAAAATCTGTTCAATTTTCTGTGCTCCAGGAGCAGAGCCCTATTTACTCATCTCACTGGGTTGTGTGTCACATCGTGCAGCAGGCTGAAAAGAACTCCCCTCAGCACGAAAAGAAAATCATCACAGTCTCTTTCCCTCCCTACACACAGATAATTAAAAAGCTCCTATATCTGCAACTTGGGGTGCCTGTTGTGAGGTTGCATAAGGCACACGTCCATGTTCAGCCTGCAGAGAATGGGTTAGATAATGAAGTTTGAAAGACTTAAATGTCGCTCACAGTCAATCAGCATCAACCAGGAATTTCGGCAGACCTAATCGACCTTTTGTGACACCACAATGAATATACACTCTGCCCAAAATAGCTGCCTCTGGGACAATTTGCATGAGAGATATGGACGCATTCACATCAATCTGAGCAGCTTCAGACAGAGAAGCTTAAAAGCTCAAGTGGTGAAACTTTTAATAACTCATCTCAGCTCCCTGCCCCCAACTTTTCCATTAATATACCCACATTCTGTCCCCTTTAAATAGGAACATTAAGTGCAGATAAATAAAACATTAGGTTGATAAAATTACTTATATTGTGGTAGGAGCTGGAGGCCCTGATAAATACCTCATGATTCTAGGTCCTGTATGAACGGGCAGGACAGAGACAGTGCCGGCTCCGAGACAGAAAGCCAAAGTTTCTGACAAGATGCAAACAGAAAATGGGAGTGAGGTGGAGAAAGATAGAACAGAACAGGCAGTTGTATTTGCTTCAAAACATCAAACACTTCAGGAGTTTTTACTTTATGTTCTTTATTTGTATAAGTAGACATAAGCTATTATTTATTGCACTATATATTGTAACTGAAGGTTCTTTGAGCATGTTTGGTGCTATGAAAAATGACTTTTCAGAATTACAGTGTGGGCGCCAGAAGCTTGTTACTATTGTGGACTCCTGTTTGTTGTTTGTCAACAGGGGAAGCTTATAAGCATGGCTGTTCAGAAAGGCTATTAACATAACCTTTGGACTGTGTTTTTAATTATCCAAGCAGAATTTGCATGAACAAGCTGGACAGTCAGTGAAAGAATTGTCACAGTAACATGGGTCACAGCACTGCAGCAAGAGGCACAGTTGCAAGTGTTCCAGGATGCTAGGATCACGCAGGCAATGCTGGTCACAAAGTCTGACAAACTATATGTGTAACCCCAGGTTCTGCTGGCAAACACAGAGGAAAAAGAGAGCATTTCTTCTTTATGCAACTTAATGCTCCTGGCTGGAGCATTCCAGTCTCTGTGATTTCTCTTAACTGCACAAGTTGCATGAGGAGCCTTCCAATACATAGCCACTGAGAAAAATGTATACAGGCTGGTGATTGGAGTAGAGAAGAAAGTATCTGTCCTTTTGTGTAAGAGAGACATGTCTACAGACAAACTAAATGCAGTAGTGTATTGCAGTTACTGATACTTGGAATACTCCTATTTGTCCAATATTAACTTGCAAATAAACTTGCATCAATCTTTGGCCTGCTTTCTTAAATAAATCTCTCTGATCACTCTGTCAGTACGTTAATTTCAAAAAAATTCAGAGCCATTTTCTCTAAATGCATCTGACTTTGAAAGAAGAGAGACGTCTCAGTTATGTTTTGTTCCTGCAAGCTTCACAAAAATACGTGCCCAGATAGATCTTTTCAGTGTCCCCTATGAGCAACTCTGCCACGTGAGTCCCATGCACAGAAGCGCACACTTATCCGTGCCCTCCAGGGCAACAAAGGCTTCAGCTGGAGCTTTCATCTTGTTAAATTCCTGGAAATCCAGTCACGAGACACAAATCAATGGAAACCCAGGCTTTGTTAGCCCTACTGCTCATGGGGGCAACTTGATTTTTAATATGAAGATCAAAAAAAGCTATTAAAAGCCTAACTTTATACTCTGAAATTGGTTCTTTTCTGTGCTGTGTGAAAATTTGCATGTGGTTATGCTAATCTGGGCTTCCCAGTATGGGAGCTGAATATCCTGCTTAATGGTAACCATACTTAAGAACGAGACTCTGAATGGAATCTCTGCAGTGCTGAACTCTGTTGAAAAAATGCAGACATTTATTTTGGGAACCTAATAAAGACTTAGAAGCCCGACTACAGGCACTTCTTTGTGCAGATCTTTGTCCGTCATGTGTCAGTTATAGCCGTGCTCTGGGGCTCTGTGCCTGTGCTGTCAGGGTATTGTACGTAGGCTCTGTGTGTGGCTTTTCATGCATGGTCCCCTTGATGTAATTCCTCCAGAAGGAATTTCAGGGCTTGGCTAGAAGAAAATACAGGTGTTCCAGAGAAACTTGTCTGCCCCAGGGCTGTCTGCTGCACTTTTGCTCCTTGGAGCTTAAAGAGCGGTGTCTGCAGGGACCCTGCCTCCCCGTGCTGTGACTCCTCAGCCTGGGAAATAGGGCACGGCAGGAACTCGCTCAACCCTTTTGGTTGGATTCCACTTTTGCCCACAGGCACTTCTGGACTGATCTCTCTGCATTAGCATACTCCAAGCAGAGAGTGGCAGCTGAGCCTCTGAACTGTCACAAAGGGCCTCTTAGCGAAACCGTCCCCTCTTTCCCTGTGCTTCTCTCTGACCAGACCGACGCTTGTTAGTTCAAGTGATACTGTGAAGTTTGTCACTTTAATGTATTGCCTCCTCTTTAAGTTGCAGTAAGAGAAAATGACGCTATTATTATAAGCCTATTCGTTAAAAGAGGAGTAGAAGGGTCACTTTGGAAAACTGAAAAACAGATAATTTTTTTTTCCTTTTCAGATGAGTTAAATCGTGATTCTGAAATATCAATAGAAAGCTGAGGCACAGACAAAGCATTAGAGCAGGTCCATTCCTTCAGTTCGTTGCTGATGCTGGAAACAATTCTTCAGGGCATAAAGCCTGTTGTAGGCTGGTTCCCCTTTCTGTCTGCAAAACTAATCCTCTCCCTAACTCGGTGCGTGTTACAACAGCATTTTTTGTTCATGGGATGGCAGAACAGCTGTGACCAGCCAGCTGATTTCTAAAGATCCTTTCGAAACCTCGTGACATTTCTTACAGCAGACATCACAAGTAAAGTGTTTTGAGCCTCACCTGGTTCGCAAGCTCTCCTATATAAGTAGTGCGTGAGAAGGGGTAAGAAATTGCAGCATCTCCAGCTCTCCTGGTATGTTTGTGAACAGTCACCTCACAAGGTAAGGAGCAACCTGAATGCTCTGTGAATTAATTTTGCAGGCATGCAACAATGGTGTAGAACAGCCTAACAATTTGTGCCACAGCAGCAGATATTGAGAAGTGTAATTTTAGAGGCATTGCACCTAGAAGTGCCAAGGACTGCCACCCTGAAGAAAGAAAGCTCTGATTTTAAACCAGTACCGAGAAGCTTGCTCAGCCTTGAAAGTCAGCTATGTCAAAGAGAACAATAAGCTCAGAGAGGGGGCAGCAAACATTGAGATATCTGCTACTTGCAATTCTCTTATAAATAATGGGGAACAGGGAGAGCGAAGTCCTGCCCTGGCAATAAATCTTGAATTGTGCATGGATTAAAAAAATGGAAAGTAATAAGGAAAAAGCAATATTTGCAAGCACAGTATACTAAAGAGAAAAAACCCTTAGTGGTAGAGGAAAGGAGAAAAAAAGTAATTTTATGAAATCAAGATTAACTCCCAAGTTTTGATCTGGTGGTTCTCCAAGTTCCTAATATGCCAAGACTTGGTCTTTCTTGAACACCAGTTTAGAAAGCACCTCCTTCATTAAATATGGCATGGAAGTGGACTGCAACAAGTGGAGAAGCGACTGCCTTTTATATCTTGCTCAGGTATCCAGGCCAGATGATAGTCATGCTCCTTAGAAGAAGGTTGTCCAATGTGTCTATCTTTCACTAATGTACTGCTAATAATCTAACACAAAGTCAAATTCAGCAACTAGTTTCTTCTTCCCATAGGGTTCTCTGGAACCTAACTTACCAGGAAAGTAGTACATAGAAAGTCAATGTAGATCAGAAATCAGGAGCAGGGGGGCCTGGAACCAGTAAGACTAGGGAGGGTAGGAAACCTAAATGTTACAAGGTGTGTCTTGAGAGGTTCATGAAGGGGGTTATTTAATATGGTGCCTGTGATACCAGGCAATGGGGCTCTCAATGACCCAGCGCTAAGCTCCGAATACCCTGATGGTGCTATCTCTCTCTTATTTCTCTCCCTCTCAGCATTTAGGAAAACAGGAGGCATATCAGCTCACAAGAACACTTCCAAGAGATATTTTCCCTAAAACAGAGCTTCTACCTTAAAGGACTCAGTGCTTTAGCTGGAGTCCTGGCTCTCACCAGAGAGCACTTTGTATTGAAAAAGATACTGAATTTCTAATATATGTTCCTGGTGGAAGGAAGCTGTAACTCAGCTGACACACAACAGATTACAGTATGTTGTTCCAGGCTGTTCCAGCACAAAATTAGGTCTATTTTTCACAGTAATTAATTGCATTCCTACAGGTGAAACAACTTTGTCACTTGGTTTCGAGTAAGTTTCATCAGATGTACTCTTCCCCATCACTGTCTCCATGGCAAAGACTGAGCTGTTCTACAGTTACCCTGCTCAGCAGGACATGCCATGAAGTCCTTTCTCCATCACGATCTCAGTGAAACTGTTGACTGAAAGGAGCTGAAGCTGAAGCAACAACTGTAAGTAGACAAAGCTAAGTTACCACACTTTTTCTTCCCCTGCTCATCATTCATGTGAATGACTGTTTCTACAAGTCAGAGAGGAAAAATAAATGATGCAAAGGCTGAGAGAATGAATCGGAGGAGTAAAGGGAACAAGATTTAAATTTTGGAAGGTAGTCGTTATTCAAAGGAGCTGACTAGTTGAAGACTTCTCTCTGCCACATTTCACACTCACCTGCTGCTTTAAAGAAAGATATAAAGTGCATTTAAGCTATTTTACGAGCACTAAGCTGACAGCACTGGAGGCCAAGGCCTTCTCTTTAACTGCTCAGTGCAGACCAGGCTGTGTCTCTGCAGCCTGTCCCTTGTTCTGCCAAATCGTCTTTCCAGGTCCATCTCTCCTGTACCCCAGGTACCACCCATAATGTTTAGTGGTGGCTTGAAAATGTAAGTATTGGCTGCTGTGGAATTTGTCTAGCTGGCAGCTTCTCTTTTCCCTGGCCCTTTCTGTTGCAACAGTGGCTGTTATGACCATTTGTGGTGTTAGTAAATATAAAGCTTCAAAAGAATGAGATGTAGGGCTTTTCTTGACAGTTTTTCAATGAAAAATTTTGTTTGCAAGACTCAGAATACCATCTTGTGCATTGTGTCTTCTGAATAGGAGGGTAAGGAAAAGTATCAGCATGCCGAAGATCTTAAATGAAAACACTTTTTCAACCCCAAAACATCCATGTGGTGAGTTGAGGTGGATGTAGTTCAGGAGCCCATGCTCTACATTAGTCCTCTAGGCTGGACTCAGATGGGCCCATTTCTCATTTTCCTCTAGGATGATGCAACTGATGTGAGGTATCACCAATTCCTACCAAATCAGAGATCATGATGCATTGTATGAGATGTCATTCCTGTAGGAAATTCAGTCTAAAGTGAGAATGGGGGAGCAGGAGGCACCTGAACTACAACTTCAGTAGCATTTCATAAAGAAAATGTTTGAATTTTCAAAATAAATATTTCATGTCTTGATTTAGTGGGGTGAGAAGCACTAAATCTCGACAAGTTTTTGACAAAGCAGATTTGTTTGTATTCATGTCAAAATTTTCTGCGCTGTGTTTTCCACTCAGTCCTGGCAAAAGGCAGGCCGTAAGCTCTTTTCATGTAAGCTAGTAAAACCACAAAAACTCTCAAGAAATATCTAGCAGGTCAAACTGGCCAAAGTAGACAGCTGATTTTTCCTGTCCTTAAGAAAGTTGCCATTGAAATTGGTATAAAATAATTACCACACTCAATAAAAGGGCACTTTTTTCCAAAAGATTACCTGCCATGGAACAGATGCAAGAGACTTCTTCTAGGAATATCAATTTGGGCAATTTGCAGAGAGCTTTTTGAGCAGAGAATGGTAATTCAAAACACTTCACTTTTGGCTTCTCCTTATCCTTCACGCTTTAATCCTCACCCACATGCTCATGCTCATACACACACTCATAAACTTTCCTTAGATGTGGACGCGCTTTAATCTTGGGCCTGATTCACTTCCCAGCATGAAACTGATTAAAAAATCCCAGGGATGCAGAGACCGTGAGCAGAATGAGTGAATCAGGCTTTTCTCATTGTTAAAGTGCCTTGGTTTCACTCCGTGACAAGTCTTTGCTTTTAAGGAGCAGTGCCCAAGCCAGGATCTCTGAAGCAGGGTTTCATTTTACCTCTTCCGTGGTCATGAAGCACAAGTGGTAAGCTTGATCTGCCATAGACCTAAGGAAGGAGTAGGGTCTTCCTCTAAAGATCAAAAAAATGGGCAGAGCTCCCAGCTACACCTCCACCATTCTCTCTCGTGGGCACAGTGACATTATTCACATGGCTAAGGGCAAGAGGGAACTTGGGACTCATTTTCAGAATGATCTGGCTGTCCACATGTTCAATGACTGTGCAAGCTTCCCTACTTGCCCCTAGTGTGAAATCAGTGGGGGATCACACAAGGATGCAACAATTTGCAGGATCAGGATCTATGATACAAGGTCAGATCCCAAAAGCCCATACCCCAGGGCAGTTTGGAAAATTGATAAGAAAAAGACATAGGATGCCTGCCTCTGGAGCAGAGACCAGTGCATGGGATATCCCCTGTCCTAAGCATGCCAAAATCATTGAATTAGCATGCTTGCTTTTCCTTCCTTACTTCCTTCTGGTGCAGTGGACCTCTGGGCTGTACATTGACTTGGCATCAATGGAAGAAGTGGTGAATCTATCACTTCCCCATCCACCTCAATCCAGAATAGCCCGGAGCCTGGTGGTTAGACATCTCTCAAGAAAGAAAGGTTCAATTCCCATCTCTGTTCAAGTTCCTCGTTCTAAGGAATCCAGTGAGGTTGAAAAGGTTATGAAAAGGTTACCTGCACTGGAACAGATGCAAAGAGAGGGGCAAATTTTAGGATGCACCTGTCCCCAGTATTACCTGTGACCTAAGTCAAAGTCTGAGCAATCTGGGTTTAGCTGGCATCATGGCCAGCAAACCAGTTCTTCCTTTTTGAATTGTCTCTTTCTCTGCACATGCTGTTTTGGNTTGTTTGTTCCCATGAACCAGTAATTAGGACCCTTGAATAAATCACACCAGAATTATGAGTCACCAGCGTAGCATGACAACGCAGAC
>VYZW01041587.1:0-12663 GCA_013401315.1 Balaeniceps rex
CTTGCCCTTCCGATTCTCTCCCCCATCCCACCAGGGAGGCGGAGGGTGAGCGAGCGGCTGTGTGGTGCTTAGTTGCGGACTGGGGCTAAACCATGACACTCTACCAATGAGTTCTTTTTAAAGAGTTCATACCTATTGATTTTTAACATCAAGTCACACAGATCATGTCTCCAAGTTCTGATACTGTCCAATAGGTCATATCTATGCTCATAAGTGAGAAATTCCAATGCATCTTATCTTTTATTCAGGATCATGGTTTCTAGTGAATAAGCATTTAAATTTTTTTGTAATTTTGTGCCCGTTGGTGCCTCTCAACTAATTTTGTTCTCAACACCTTGAGTCTGTGCTAAGCATATGTTAATTAATTTAACACAAAACAAGTAATGGTTTGATCAAAGACAAGTTACTGGCTTCTTTAAAGGAGAAACAGATGAAGTTTAATAGTTTCTGATGCACGTGTAACATCTAATGATCTCTTTCTATCATGACCTCTATAAGTAACTAGAGTAATAGCCACCCACTTTCTACACAGAAAGTTAATCCAATTTACCTTTCACTCAGCCCCTCACTGTAGTTTCTTTCTGTGGCTCGAGTGAACTTTGCTTGGTGTGTAAGTTAGTTATACTGGAAGCAGTTTGCTAAAATCTCCTGTGAGGTTTCTGTGTTGCTTTAACACTCTAAATTTTACTCTGTGCACTGCGTTGCAATCCTCACTGAGAACTCCTACTAGTACGGATGTGGGTACAGAGATATTTTTAGAGTCCCATCTTTCATGAGGAACATCCTTGTTAAGATTGTGAGAGCAGAAATCCTGTGAGATGAAGACAGAGCTACAGCCAGCCATCTGACCATGTAGATGAAGGTTCCAGAAATCACAGGATAGGGATGAGGGGTCTACTGCCTCTATTTCTATAAAACCTAAGCAAGGAAAACTTGCTTTATGACTTCTAGGTATAATCTTCCATAGCAACTACTTTATAAAAACTCTTACTCAGAAAGTTACAAATATATAAATTATAAAATTAATTCCTAGCTCCTAGTAATTTAGAAAAATACAGAAACTTAAGCTGTAATATTTATGATAAAAGAAACCATTGGCAATACATACTCCCAATACACTAACCCTCACAGACATATTTCTGAAAGCCTCCATGATTTGTTTCAGAACCCTAATAAATAGGGGAGATTAGTGAATTTCATCTTGGTGTTTATTTACTGTGAACACTAAGTGCTATTAATATATATCATCAACTCAAAAGTTCAATCTTTTGAGCAAACAAGCTACTTTGAACTTCAGCATTTTTCTGTGTTGACAGCACTGACCTTTATCAAACAAAGCAACTTCATTAAAATTAAAATTAAATATTTGGGATGTTAAACTTACAGCAAAGAGAGCCTGACTTACTGAGGACAACGAACTTTTGATTTCAGGTTTTTGTTGGCGGTGATCATTTTGTGCTGTTGATAAATAAAACATAAAGTCTAAGCGAGCAGAGATACCCACACACTGGAGCAGGGAAGGCACATGGCTCTTCCCAGCACTCGCGAACAACCACTGGGTCAGGCAAGGGAGCCAACAACCTGTGGCAAGGTGTACATCCTGTCCTTCACAGCAGCAGTCACCTTCACCTTCACCTGTGTGGCATCGTGTTGCCTAGATCTTTCCCATGGCAGTAAAATGATGTGTGTCTCCATTGCTGTGTTTGCCCACTGTCAAGGTTGGCCTGGAGATCATTGTCCCCCACACTTGTAGACCTGTGCATGCTGCACACCAGATCTCCTAGCTCAAGCATGGAGCCCAGATGTACAGAGCCTGTGGCTTTTCATGATTTCTTATGAAATGCTCTTCTGTCGCTCACCCCCTACCCTACTTGTCTACTCCACACAGGGACCACAGAGTCTCCAGCAAGGGCCTAAGGGGAAGAGGAACAGAAGCTAACACACTATGATCAGATTCATCTCAAGAAACTGCCTGCGGGGATGGTCAGAGTCACAAGCCAGAGCAGCTCACTGATGCAAGGGGAGGACAGATGAACTGCTAAAGTATTGCCTATTGAGGTTATGCCTGCCATGATTTGAAGGGTCTGAGTACACCTGAGAGTAGGATGTCTGGAGTCACCTTGAAATTATCCATACACATGTACAGACAAAATGGTGATCACTGCAGGGCACTGAACCAGAGATCTGAAATGATTAACTGATTTTGTGTGTGTGTGTGTGTGTGTGTGTATGTCCGCACAGGTGGGAGGATAATTTCAGAGGGCAAAAGGTCATCTCCACAGCCCTTTCCCAAAGCCAGAGTGAGTTCTGCAGGAACAGAAATATGTGTTTGAAAATAAGTAATTTAGTGAGTTTCACCTAGGAAACGTGTAAGTTCCCCTGGTGACACAGTTATTTGTTAGTGCTGTCTCTCTTTGCCTGCAGAGCTCCAGGCTTTGGCTATGAGAAGGGGGACTGAAATTATTTTTAAGCACTGAGCACCAGGGGAGCTAAGAAGTATGAAAGGGCAGAAAAGGTGAAAGATACGCAGTAGATTGCTATTTGCAAGGATTTTAACGCACTGTCTATAAAATGACTCATGTGAGCACAACTTAACCTGAAAATATTCTTGCTCAGGTCCAAAACAGTAGATAATTTTAACATCCATGCAGTGTTATATGCTGACCAAATACTCCCAGAGGGCCAGACTTCAAGCACTAATCTAAGATCTAAGTGGACTAGAGACTTTTTTTTTTTTTTTGTGGATGGAAAACATTTAGGACACTTTCTGGAGTTCGAGAGCATAGACTCTGTAGTTATAGTCATAAGTCCATTAAGACTGATTGCACATAAAGTGCTCTTTGGATTACACCCTGAGGCAGAACTACTCAGAAGAAGGCAAGGAAGCTAAACACAGGTCATGTTCTTTGGATCTTAAAGTTAAGCAACGTATCCTTAGAGCGTCATAATGTGTCCACAGAAATAAAGAAAACAAAAATGCAGATACTAGTCTTTAGCATCCTTCAAGTCTATGCTCAATGGGTTGGTTTTCTATAAGCAGAAGTGGCCACTGAAGTAATTAACTAAAAAAAAAAAAAGATAGTTCAACAAAATATATTAATGGGAATCCTTATGTTGGTCCTTTCTCCTGCTTGGCAAGCACCTTTGCTCTCTGATCCACTAATCCTACATTGCCTACTTGAAATGCTGAAGATATTAAAGAGAACACCCTGTGGATTTTTCCATCACACAAGTGCATATCTGATTGGATTCTCAGGGTTTGGATTTATTGGCTGCACCTGTACCAGGAGTTTAAATGTACCAAGGTCTTTCCTCTGGATTTAAACCTGGGACAAAATGGACTGTATCTGCTCTTAGCTTCCAAGGTGAAATGATCATGTCCAAACTGCCTGTTTGGAAGTTTCCTGGGTCTAACTCCTAAATGCCACTGGGAAACTGTTTGCTGCCATGTAAAACTAAGCCAGGCTTGTCTAAAAATTTAATAAGATAGATGATTGCATGCTAGTTCTCTAGTGCTTGTTCTCTAATGCTAGTGCTTGTTCTCTAATGTTAAATATAATGTTAATGTTAAATATAGGGGTAGAGGTGTGCCTTGAAGTCAGCTAACAGTCCAGGCTCTGTTGCCTCCTCTTGGCCACTTGAAGGAGATATGGAGCTTTGGCTGAGGCTGGGCCATCATGGACATGGAAGAGGACATCGTGAGGGCTGAGTTTGTGCTGTATGGATGATCACTTTAGACTGTGCAGGCTGGTACTAATGTATTAGTGGACTTGAGTATTAATGTCTGGGTCTTTCTGTTGTACTTCCAAATGTGCCTCTAGAAACAATTAAGAATTCATTTATATCTGAAGCTTATTATTATTTCCCTTTTTTTGGTTTTGTCATGAGCTTTCACATCAGGACTCCCCTTCTTGAAAACATGAAGAGACATCTAACAGGTCAGGGTCCAGCTTCCTTTCAGGTTACTCTAGAAATGCTGGCTGCTGGATTGAGAAGCAAATGCCTACTTAGACCTCCTCTCCTTTTTTGTCTGAACATTCATCAGTACTTTTTTGTTTCTTCAAATAAGTATAGCAAGCTTCAAAACTGCCTCCATTTCTAAACTGAAGAGTAATATGTAGGAATGTCTTTCCCCACAAATTTTGGTTGTGCTAAGGGCTGAAGCAGAGTACTACCAGGAGGAAAACTAAGGAAGTAAATGCACAAATTTGTTTGGACAGTGTAAAAAATGGTTTATGAATATGATTATCCTTATCTTTGGGATTAAAATGTCAGGTTTTATTTTTCTTAATGTACAAATAACTCTAAGTAGAAATTTTTTTACTGTGATTTTGCATTTGCATTCCTCAACCGCTGGGAGAAGAGGAGAAAGATTATTTTTAAAATAATTGACATTTCTGAGCTGGCCAGAAGACCTTAATCAAGAAACTCACTCCTCCTCCCCCACTTAACATCAGAGAGATTAATTTTTAATAGCTAAATGTGTCACCACTGTTACATGTTCAGTTCTGCCTTCCAGTACTGATTTACATAGAGATGATGTAGAAAACACTATGCCAGAAAATACTCTGACAGAATAAAGATGCCTGAGTAAAAGAACCTCTTTAATTTTAAAAATGTGTATCGTATCAACTTTATATGCAGACTTACAAAGTCATAGAGCACAAAAAGCATAAATGTTAGGTGTCTATCTTGAAAACATCTACAACTGAAGTAGTGATCTGAGAAGGACTTGCAGGACTGCTAGGGTGTGAGTCATCTGGGTTTTTTTTTTGTTGTTTTGGGGTGGGTTTTTTGACATCTAGATTATAAAAAAAGGAATTTCACTATAAAAATGCTTGCTTTCCTATGCTTGCTATAAAGGAACATAGATCACTAACTGAAATGGAGGTGTCTATCAGATGGCTGTGTGCCTGTCACTGAATGCTGGAACAAAATCCATTTTCTCTCTTTCCAACATTATTCAGATTGTCTCTATTTTCATGTCTTCGAATATATTTCCTGTGAAAACAACAGATAATATTATATTAATGTTATCTATCAATGCTTTATAGGACCATAAAGGAATGGTCCTAGCTCATTTAGTAGCATGGAAACTAGGAAAAAAGCATTATTAATATGGGAAGACTCAAAATAGAAAAAACCTACTTTTCCTTTTCACTTTTCTTTTTCACTTTTTACTTTGCAACTGTAATATTCCTTTAACACAATTATTGAAACATGAGCACAAGTGAATATTTTTCTCTGAATGTAGTACAGCAGCATTGCTTATTGCAAAAATAATACTATTCCCTGACAGAAGGAGTGTTCTTTCATAAAAGAAAGGGGTCCTCAATACTCTGCCTTTACTCTAGCATTTTGGTCCTGAGCATTCGTCTATTTTTGAAGGGAAAGCATAGAAGCCTCCATTCCCTGTTTGTTGGTTTGATTCACACACCAACTGATGCACACAAAGTAGTCTCAACTCACATGCATGGTGGGGATGTTCCTCCCAGGAGATCACGTTATAGTCTGAAATAAAACCCATGGAGTGCATTGGAATGAGAGAGCTCTTCTCTCAGGGAAATTAAAACTTGGAAAAAAATGACAGATTGAGCCGCACATAGGTCTTTTCTATACTAGGCAACATTAAATAGCAGCATTCAGCATATGCCATGAAGTTTCTTCATACAATGACATTCATCTAGGCTGAGAGTGGCTTCAGATGACCTTCGTGGCAAGAGTGGCTGCTCATTACCAAAGAAAACTTAGTTCTTTTTTCAGGTGGTTAATCTGAGACCCAAGGTTGTAGACACAGTGACAGATCTGAGCTAGCTTTGGACATTAGTTGATTTCTAGACTTCCAGTAAGCAATGGAACTTTTTGCTTTAGAGTGATTTTTTTGTTGTTTGTGTTTCTTTTGGGAATATTTTGAGAGATATACACATGCAATCAGTAGTTCTCAATTTTCCTTAACCATAGAATTGATCATACTACCACTGAAGTCAATGGTAAAAGTGCTATTAAAGTGAAGGATCAGGTTTTCTTTGAAGACATTTTGATGAAGAATGTGAAGAAAATTTCCACAATAAATATATCCCAAATAGCATATGTAATTCTATGGACAATAGATTATTTTGTCACATATCCTCTACTTAAAATGAAATATGTTTTGTTAATACCTAGGTAGTAAATCTACGTCACAAAGCGAGCTTGCCTGTCCAGAGCTCCTCTCTACCTCCCTTTCAAAATTTACAGAATCAAAATAGCCAAATCTCTTTCTTACAGAATCCTTTATAGTTTGCCTAAGCCTTCATTTTACAGAGAACTCAGGTAATAGTCACTTTGTTCCTGATGAGCAGGCTTTGCAGAGCAGACTGCCCATTGCATGAAAGGGTGAAAAAAGGGAGGAAGTCTCTCAGTAGAGCGACTCATTCTCAACTGCTATACTGTAATCAATTGACATTTTATCCATGAAATATCTAAGAGCAACAGATTATTCAAAAACCCTCATCAAAATGACCTCCTCCTTTTCTGACGTCAGTGAGTGTTTTACCACTGACTTCAACAGAAGCAATTATAAATATTTGGAAAAGGATTCACCTACCCAGTCTCCAACATCTACTATATAAACATCTGTAGTGAGTCTTGTTATCATAGAACCATAGAATCATTTAGGTTGGAAAAGACCCTTGAGATCATTGAGTCCAACAGTAAACCTAACACTGCCAAGTCCACTCCTAAACCATATCCCTAAGTGCCACATCTACACATCTTTCAAATACCTCCAGGGATGGTGACTCAACCTCAAAGGGGACTTCCCTGTTCCATTGCTTGATAACCCTTTCAGTGAAGAAATTTTTCCTAATATCCAGTCTAAACCTCCCCTGACGCAACTTGAGGCTGTTTCCTCTCGTTCTATCACTTGCACATGGTAGAAGAGTCCAACACCCACCTTGCTACAACCTCCTTTCAGGTAGTTGTAGAGAGTCATAAGGTCTCCCCTCAGCCTCCTCTTCTCCAGGCTAAACAGCCCCAGTTCCCTCAGCTGCCCCTCTAGACTTGTTCTCTAGACCCTTCACCAGCTTCGTTGCCCTTCTCTGGACATGCTCCAGCACCTCAGTGTCTTTCTTGTAGAGAGGGGCCCAAAACTGAACACAGTGTTCAAGGTGCAGCCTCACCAGTGCAGAGTACAGGGGGACAATCATTTCCCTAGTCCTGCTGGCCACACTATTTCTGATATAAGCCAGGATGCTACTGGCCTTCTTGGCCACCTGGGCACACTGCCTGCTCGTATTCAGCTGGCTGTCGACCAACACCCCCAGGTCCTTTTCCACCGGCCAGCTTTCCAACCACGCTTCCCCAAGTCTGTAGCGTTACATGGGATTGTTGTGACCCAAGTGCAGGACCTGGCACTTAACCTTGTTGAACCTCATACAGTTGACCTTGGCCCATCAATCCAGCCTGTCCAGGTCCCTCTGTAGAGCCTTTCTACCCTCAAGCAGATCAACACTCCTGCCCAACTTGGTGTCATCCGCAAACTTACTGAGGGTGCACTTGATCCCCTTGTCCAGATCATTGATAAAGATATTAAACAGAACTGGCCCCAATACTGAGCCCTGGGGAACACCACTTGTGACTGGCTGCCAACTGGGTTTGGGCCACAACTCTTTGGGCCTGGCTATCCAGCCAGTTTTTTACCCAGCAAAGAATATGCCCGTCCAAGCTATGAGCAGCCAGTTTCTCCAGGAGAATGCTGTGGGAAATGGTGTCAAAGTTGAGTCCCATTACAAGCAATAGAGGAATAGAAACCTACTAAGGATGATTAATTTGACGTATGTTAGACTTCTGTTTTGGGATAAGTGGAACTGCCCCTGGAAACATCTGTTCCTTTCTATTTACTGTAAGAGGGATGCAGATAGTTAGATTAGATGCAAAGATCTGTTACAAATGTATACATTTGTTCAGATTAATTTCTTTTCTGCTTCCTCTCACTGTACTTAGTGAAGCTAAAAGGTCAGTCTGGAGAAAGGGCTCTATAAGTTGCAGGAGAGACTGCAAGAGAAAAACAGTATGTGTAGGAGAAAGGATTGAATATGCTGGTTGAGATTACACTGCATCATATTTCTGTTTTCTGCCTGCATGTCAGAAGCTTTTCACCTGATGACATTTTAGAAAGTGTTTGGTTTTAGTATTTTGAAGATGGCATGGATTCTGCAAGTTTAAATATAAAGGAGATTATTAACATGATTATCTTGCAGTAGCTTTGATAGAATGCGACAGGCAATGAGAACAAATGGGAAAAGATGGTGTGAGAAGGGAAGTAGAGAGTTCCTTTCTGTATTAGCTAGTGCTGAAAATTATGTGATTTCTCTGTGTAGCCATCTATTCAAAAGTTAAGCTAAAGACATGGATCCTTATGCAGCCATAACCACCTAGCCAATTATCATTAGTTCTAGCCCTCATCCAAAATTCTTTTCCTGGGACTACTAAAGAGTAGTAATTCACTACTCATAAGCCCATACAGAGTATATCATAAGGAATACTAATAAGGTAAAGTGAAAAATAATAGCACTGAGATTGGGAAAAAAAAAAAAGGAGCAATATGTCTAAATACCTGAATGACAAATAATTTACATTAACACATTTCTGGTAATAATATTTCATTACCAAAATTCTCATGTTCTGATGTGAAATACTCATTATCTATATCTTTTCCCTTACCAATCCAATAAACTTCACTCACAGTTCAGGGCTTGTGAACAGGACAATCTCAGAATCCCAAAAGACGTTTAAGCAAGCAAGTACTCAGTCCCTTGGCTCTGCATGTGTTCTCTGAAGCTTCACCAAAGATCTATATTGAATAATATGAAAAAGCTGTTTTGCATCACCTTGCATGACAAAGTCCTCCTGGTAGCAGGGCAGCCTGGTGACTAACATGCATAAAAGGGTCCTCGCCATCACATGGAAGCTCATCCTTTCTCTTTCAGTTCTATTCTATTCTGCACACACTGTTCTCATGTTCCAGTAACTTCAAAAATGTCCTTGAAGAAAATTAATACACCAGGTTTCACTGTATCTCTGCTTTCCTCTCTTTGATAACAGATGGGACCAAACTCCTTTTTAATCTTTGTGGCTGCTTAGACTTCTGACTATAACTGACAGACAAAAAAAGTCCTTGGCCATTCTTCCTCCCATTTCCACAAATAGGAGCAGAGTGCTCCCCACCCTCCAGTACTTCAGGGTTTATGCATATATAATTACATATTCCAAGTATATAGTTTATAAACTCAATAAATTGAGTTGAAAGAAGAGCAAGTATGAGCAATCAGGAATAAGTAATGTTAGCAGAAAGGTTGACTGAAAGAGCTGGAAGGCTGAGCTTGGAAACGGGGGCATTGATTTCTGTAAACTTGAGAGTCAAGAATAAATTCTGGTCTTCTGGCAAACATAGCAATAGAATACAGGACTATTGGCTTCTTTTTCCCTATCATCTTGCTTGTGAGTAGTCATGATTTTAGCTATTTAGAGGCAATAAAAAGTCTTCCCTTTCTTGAGTTGAGCCAGTGGTTAAATATCTGTAGCAAAATCTTAACTTTAACCGGGAAATTCATGGTCTTGAAAGACAGAAAAGTGTGCTAATGATGCTGTATCCCAAACATGACCCCTTCAGTCCTGAGTGCAAGACAAAATGACATTTTGCTGGACTGCAAATTTGTGATCCTGTTCAATAGATCCTTTATAGAATCAGCCTAAAAGGAATGAAGTAAAATCTTATTCTGTTTTGGTGAATTGTCACTCTTCGATTATAAGACTAAACTGCTAATTAATAAAAGCATATTGGAATTTCAGGCTGAAAAAACACCCTTTGATTTTGTTACTTAATGCTATGAGTTTGACTGACAGCATACTGGGGAGGTGGGAAGAAGTAATGAAGTGTTTATATTCTGTTGTACTGTCTTCAAAAATTATAGACAAGACTTTTAATGTGTGTGTCTAACTGGGAGTTCAATCCAATTCAACTGTCTTGCATGTATTATTAGAGTAGAGCCAAGAAATTTTTATTGTTAATGGAGGCAAAGTGTTATCACAAAAGAGTGGCCCAGAAATATCTTGAGGTGCAAAATATTCCCATACCCTTTAATTGTTGTAATTAAGGTTCAATGAGGAAATTAATTATAGCTGGTTTCATGAGATGAGACAGAGGAGTTAACATTGTAGTATTCATCTCACCTTCACTGAAAAAATTTCCAGCAACAGAATCTATTAACGTTATTTGCAATATACTGATAATATACAGCCTCCATTTGCATTTCCCCTTAAGACAGTTTCTAATTCATTTTAAAGACTATTAAGCAGGCCAATGATTTTCAAATATGTATTCATGTTTATTGCTGTTAATTATTTCAGTAAAACTAATCATGTTTTTCTTGTTCTTTCTTTGCATGCATGTTCAGTTCTGAAAAGCAGGGCTGGGGCATCTACTGAGTTGCTTAGAATAATTTTCATTTCTATACCCGAGAGTGATCTGATGATAACAGATACAGCCTCCTACTTTTCAAACCTAATGTTTTCAGGATGAAGCAGTAGCCCTGTTTAAGTCAACACATAAATCAGTTAAATCACGTAAAGCTGCTATATGATCCATTCTGCACACACTGTGTGTCAATATTTCGATCTAAAGTGTCAGCTAAGGTTTCTGCAGTGTTTGTGTGGGAGCTTGTTCAGTATTTCTGGCCAGAAGACGCTGAAACTTTTTTCATTTTATAAAATGGCTTAGTTGTTAGGCTAACTGGTAATCTTATAATAAACTCAAATGGAAGACATATAGAGGGGGAGTAAGTGAGATATAAATATAGATTACTTACAGATATAGCTTGCTCAACTGATTTAACTGATATGTGTAACTGGGGTTATCCCCCAAAATAATGAATAGTTGTTTCTAAACTGAGGGCTCTGATACTGAGATCACTTAGCTGTGTTCAGTCTCCTATTAACTTTAGACTTCCTTCATGATTACTCCACAAAGTAATTTGAATGCATATGTTCCAGTTCAGATTCCTAAACCAAGATTTAGGCATCACTGAGATCTTTGAAACCCCCTGTTCTTAAACTGCCCATATCTGATATCTTAGGGGCTACAAAGGTTTTAAGGACCCAGATAATCTAAGCTCCACTTATGTGTATTTATATTACCTTCAGTAGGTGTGAGCACTTTTCTGGTACTGAACAAAAACACAGCTACCCAAGCCTTGACATTCATGCATTATTTAGCCTGAAGCTCCAGAAACTTTAAAAATTAAGTTTTCAGTTGCCTATAATACCTTTGGCAGTGGTTTTTGAAGTAGTGGGTTTGCCCCTAGGTAGCAGGAGGGGACATCCATTCCTTAAGCCAGAAATATCAACTTCAGTTAGCAGGAAATATTTTGGGTGGGAAGAACACATGTTCTCTCTAGCCTTCCAGACTGAAGACTACAACAGGGCTGGGTAAGATGGGGAAAAAAAATCTATTTGCATCAGAGAAATGAGAGGGGTCTGGAAAATGCAGATATATACAATATATGTCCTGAGACAGGACAATATATTTGTACTCAAATGAACACTCCAGCCAACAACCTGTAATGATGCTCATTTTTTTCCTCAGCCTGGTGAACATGTTAGTGATACACCCACTCAGTCTGTGTGTATGGTGAATCATGGGCTTTGTGAAAGACAGCACCGGCCTGCCTTAAGTCTCCAAAAATAGGGAAAAAAAAAAGGTGGCTGACCTGTGTTCTCGTCTAGAGTAGATGCATCTCCTCAGCATTTTCTACTGTCTAGTTTAGGTACATAATTTTTCAGTCTGTTAGATTCTGTGAATGTTTTTCTTTGATATAGAGGGTTTTATTTACTTTTTCCCTGTTCTTTTTAGGAACCTGACCACCGAATTTAAGGCAGAAGATTTCATTTGGTGACAAGAGTGCCAAAATATTTGCTACTGAAACATTTAGCAGTGTGACACTGGTACCGTCATAGAAATTCTCTTAATTTATGACTTCACTTAGTTTCCTCCCTGTTACAAAAAGCAATCGAGACATTATGAAAATGAAGACAACGTGCTCTAAATGCATTGTGTTTCCCTATTCTGGCATGATGGAAGATTAAAGAACCCTTTGCATAGACTCATGCCTAAATTGATAATTTATTTTTTTGCAATAATTCTTATTATTCAGTTTATTTAAAGTAGGCAATTTTAAAAATAGAGATGCTGTCTTACAGTTCAAATCTCCACAGTACAGACTGTTTTCTAAGGACTGCTTGATTTCTACTGACTTCAAAGGGAACAGAAATCTCTCAGCTTCACACTGATTCCTTGGTTCTTATGTGAAGATTTTTAAAGCTATCTAAGATCCTAACTCCCGTGAGAACAATTAAACCTAAATAGCTTTAGGTACCTGGACTTTAGGCTAAAGTCTACTTCCAACTTACAGGAAATAAGAACACTGATCTTTTCCTTGGGAAAAAAATATCACATACCTCTTTCAGTGATTTAATGTATATATTTCAGCCTGGCTCTTCACTAACTGCTATAAAAAATACTTCTGTTTTTAAGAAAATGCAGCTGGACTCTCTCATCATAGGGTTTGTTGCTGTCTCTGGTGGAGATACACTTTAAAGATGAAATTAATGCATAACAGCATTGAA
>VYZW01041587.1:20561-64241 GCA_013401315.1 Balaeniceps rex
ATATCCAATATACACGCTAATGATTCAAATGAAGAGGAATTTTGCCCGAGACAACTTGGTAGGCAATTTACTCTAGGACACAAAATAGCAGAAACAATTTTCTCTTTAAACAGAGGTACCTGCAAACTCAAGTTACCCACAACTTCATGAAAAAGCTTCCTCTGCCAAAAGAATTCACCTGTCTATTTCTGTTTAATTCAGAATTTCTGTTATGTTCATGTCTTTGGTCTCTCTTAATCACTTACCTTGGCTACGGTGATATTCCAGCTCGGGGTCTCGCCTTGTCATGCTGATATTACCAGTGACACTGACCTATCTTGTCCTCACAAGCCATCTAATTTTCTCAAAGAATCAAGCAGGTTCACAGGGGCAGCACCAATTACATGTACTCAATACAGTAAAAAAAGAGCAGTATGGCTCATTCACATACAGTGAGTATCCAGGAAACTAATGGTCATATTGCATAAATAGCAAATTCAGTGTATTTATAGAGAGAAAAATAATAAACTGTCATGAACCAGGGTGCTTTGTAAGTAGGGGACTTCTGCATGCTGTCATTGTAACTGAATACTAACTGAGACTATTTGCGATTCCCAAGTCAGTATCCATTAAGCAAACTCTTAAGGTGTACTCTGGCTTGTAATTTTAATGAAGTAGTCTTTTGGTGTTGCACTCTCTTGGAGCTGGGCACTCCCATTACTTGAGCTTTTCTAATTTTGAATCTTAACAAAAGGAAAGAACAACCTTGTAACTGCTAAGAATTTTTTTTTTGTAGAATTTTTTTTCTGTGTGTGTGAGTTAAAATGGATATATGTAGCAAGTCTGATGAAAACTGTGCTGTGATAAACATATGAACAAAATAATGTCTCCATGCTCTTTGTTCTTTAAACTCTTCTTTTGGCTACAACTGTTAGATATGCTCTGTGTACCTGAGAGAAATGCAGCTTTTGAAAATGATGCAGATTTTGGTAACCAGGTCCTTCATGTCCCTGAGTACTTTGAGTCAGAAACACAGGCAGATTAGAGCCCAAATGACTTCTCATCACTAGTTTTTTTATAAATTGTTGGGTAGTTTCTCTTGCATATAGTTACCAAAAAGAACATCAGAGAGATGAGGGGATCTATATTTATAACTGTCCTGGTGTTGGCTGGGATAGAGCTAATTTTCTTCCTAGTAGCTGGTATAGTGCTGTGTTTTGGATTTAGTATGAGAACAATGTTGATAAAACACTGATATTTTAGTTGTTGCTAAGCAGTGCTTACCCTAGTCAAGGACTTTTTCAGCTTCCCATGCTCTGCCAGGTGCACAAGAAGCTGGGAGAGGGCACAGCCAAGACAGCGGATCCAAACTGGCCAAAGGGCTATTCCATACCACATGACATCACGCCTAGTGTATAAACAGGGGGGAGTCAGCCAGGGGGCAGCGATTGCTGCTTGGGAATGGGCTGGGTGTCAGTTGGCAGGTGGTGAGAGGTTGTATCACTTGTTTTTCCTGGGTTTTGTTCCTCTTCTNTCCCCTAATATCCCCTTTTTCCTAGTGAATTTGTTCCCATACATAATGGCTTATCTTTAATCTTCACTTATGAATCTAGACTCTCACACGCACACTAAATGGGTCTTTTGAAGCATTATATAGGCAGTATGTGTGTGTATAAGTAGAGGTTGATGGGGAAGGGAGAAGAATTCAGTCTGAATTTTGATCTAACATCTTTGATCATTTCTACACTCAAGTCACAGGATACAAATAGGAACAGCCAACCTCCTTTTAGCCCAAATTAACTACAAATTACACAAACCAACTGCATCAGAGAGTGCATTTACTGAAATTATTAATGCTGTGGTTACAAACTGCATAGGTCAGGTTGCACTCTAGTGTACATTAATCAGATTCTAATGGTAATTCAGGAACTCAATCCAGTTCTGATATTTTCTTTTCTGGCATCAACCAAGTCCCTGTATTTGTGCTTCATAAGCATATCCAATATACACGCTAATGATTCAAATGAAGAGGAATTTTGCCCGAGACAACTTGGTAGGCAATTTACTCTAGGACACAAAATAGCAGAAACAATTTTCTCTTTAAACAGAGGTACCTGCAAACTCAAGTTACCCACAACTTCATGAAAAAGCTTCCTCTGCCAAAAGAATTCACCTGTCTATTTCTGTTTAATTCAGAATTTCTGTTATGTTCATGTCTTTGGTCTCTCTTAATCACTTACCTTGGCTACGGTGATATTCCAGCTCGGGGTCTCGCCTTGTCATGCTGATATTACCAGTGACACTGACCTATCTTGTCCTCACAAGCCATCTAATTTTCTCAAAGAATCAAGCAGGTTCACAGGGGCAGCACCAATTACATGTACTCAATACAGTAAAAAAAGAGCAGTATGGCTCATTCACATACAGTGAGTATCCAGGAAACTAATGGTCATATTGCATAAATAGCAAATTCAGTGTATTTATAGAGAGAAAAATAATAAACTGTCATGAACCAGGGTGCTTTGTAAGTAGGGGACTTCTGCATGCTGTCATTGTAACTGAATACTAACTGAGACTATTTGCGATTCCCAAGTCAGTATCCATTAAGCAAACTCTTAAGGTGTACTCTGGCTTGTAATTTTAATGAAGTAGTCTTTTGGTGTTGCACTCTCTTGGAGCTGGGCACTCCCATTACTTGAGCTTTTCTAATTTTGAATCTTAACAAAAGGAAAGAACAACCTTGTAACTGCTAAGAATTTTTTTTTTTGTAGAATTTTTTTTCTGTGTGTGTGAGTTAAAATGGATATATGTAGCAAGTCTGATGAAAACTGTGCTGTGATAAACATATGAACAAAATAATGTCTCCATGCTCTTTGTTCTTTAAACTCTTCTTTTGGCTACAACTGTTAGATATGCTCTGTGTACCTGAGAGAAATGCAGCTTTTGAAAATGATGCAGATTTTGGTAACCAGGTCCTTCATGTCCCTGAGTACTTTGAGTCAGAAACACAGGCAGATTAGAGCCCAAATGACTTCTCATCACTAGTTTTTTTATAAATTGTTGGGTAGTTTCTCTTGCATATAGTTACCAAAAAGAACATCAGAGAGATGAGGGGATCTATATTTATAACTGTCCTGGTGTTGGCTGGGATAGAGCTAATTTTCTTCCTAGTAGCTGGTATAGTGCTGTGTTTTGGATTTAGTATGAGAACAATGTTGATAAAACACTGATATTTTAGTTGTTGCTAAGCAGTGCTTACCCTAGTCAAGGACTTTTTCAGCTTCCCATGCTCTGCCAGGTGCACAAGAAGCTGGGAGAGGGCACAGCCAAGACAGCGGATCCAAACTGGCCAAAGGGCTATTCCATACCACATGACATCACGCCTAGTGTATAAACAGGGGGGAGTCAGCCAGGGGGCAGCGATTGCTGCTTGGGAATGGGCTGGGTGTCAGTTGGCAGGTGGTGAGAGGTTGTATCACTTGTTTTTCCTGGGTTTTGTTCCTCTTCTTTGTTGTTTTCCTTTTCACTATTATTTATTATTATTATTATTATATTTTATTTTATTTCAATTATTAAACTGTTCTTATCTCAACCCACAAGTTTTCTTACTTTTACCCTTCCAATTCTCTCTCCCATCCCACTGGAGGGAGTGGGAGCGAGAGGCTGTGTGGTGCTTGGCTGCTGGCTGCAGTGAAACCACAACAATAACATGCCCCTTTGTGGGTTGCCCACATGAGCACCAGAGAGTGTGCAGGTTCTCAGAGCCCCTATGCCTGAGGCAGTCCTTTTAACCTAACAGTGTTAATGGTAGGCAAATTTGGATGATGGCCATCTTCTTATCCTTCTGGATGGAGTGTGGACCTCATCCTGGATTTCAGTCTGTATTAAGGATTTGGTTGCACTTTTAAGCATTCTCACAGGTATTCATTATTTTTATTATTTAGTTTTTCTCCTTTCTGATTCATTCATAAAAGTTTTTAGCTCTTCAGAGATTACTGTTTTAAAATACATTAGAGAACTAATACATTTTGCTTATTTAGATTGCATGTGGTCCTCCAATAGAAAATCATAACCACTTGAAGTTGAGCAGCTAACTATTCATTATTCATTCTCTGATCACTTCTTTTCTTCAATAAAAATAATGCTTAATGTAAACGTCTTTCCAAGAGTTTCTATCGTGTGCAATTGTCCTACAGGAACATCTATAAGGTAGAAATTGACTTCATGTTCCCAACTTATCCATTCTTATTTTCTTACTTTCAGAGTTTAAAATCTCAAGAGACAAAACTGAAGGAAAATGGTACTATTATCTCTATTTATTTTAGCACTGTGAACTAGAAAAGAATAAAATGCATTCTCAGGGTCTTGCGAGAAGGCTTTGGTATGGAACACAAGACCATCTTCTTTCATATGAAGCATTCTTCAAGCACAATGATTGATGACTATAGTCATATTGAACTACTTACAGGCAGGTTGTGGGTTGGCTATATATTTGTTAAGTGTATTTTTCACTATGTCTGAAGCACCCAGCTACTTATACAACAACCAAAGGTCATAGAGATGGCAGACCAAGAGCAGCGGGATTTGAAACTATTCCTAAATCCGCTCCATAAAGTCTTTGGTGTGATAGATTATTATGAAGGGACTTATACATCCTTATGTATCATGCTATATCAAACCCCGAGAAAGTTAAATAGCTTCCTCCCCCACATCTGGACTATACTGAATGCCAATACTGAATGTCAGTCCAGTTCAGCTGATATTATACTTATGTATGTTTTCACAATATTTCTGTTGATGGAAATTGTTAAAATTAGAACAGATCAATATTTGCAGATTCCACTATACAAAGGGAATTCAGCATTTTAACACTAATCTTCATGCCATAATAGGGCATTTTTCATAGGATTGACATTCTGCCCAGTGTATTTCGATATTTAGTTATTTCACACTGACTGGATAGACATAAAATTAAAACTTTTAATTTTATTTAATTTCATTTTGCTTTGTTGAATTTATCCAGAAGACTTCTTTTTAGTCTGCGGAATCAGTAAATTGTTTTTAACACTACAGGTCAGGACTCGTCACCCCTTTTGCCTCTGACAAGTTTATATGAAATCTTCTGCTTTAGTCATAATCACTTCCATCACGGAACATCTGATGAAAAACGTAGTCTTCCAGGGACCCCAAGATTCTCCAGCGGTTAACCACTGGGAAAGGCAGCCTAACACAGTTATGAACTGTGAGATAATTTGTGTTTCAAGACTGAAATATCCTAATTCAAGACGATGAGAAATTTAGTATTTCAAGATTAATAAATTATTGAAAAAAACTGAATTTGTCAAAGAAATTTGTGGAAGTGCTAAGGGATAAGAATAATTTTGATTGAAAATTCTGCATCAAATCTAATTAATGCTTCTTTTTGTATTTTTAATTGGAACAATGTGGTTGAGATCATACTAGCTGCATTTCCATTCATCCCATTGTTTTTTTTAAGATACAACTTATTCAGAATTGTTTGGTATTTAATATATATTATCTGATGTAAAGGAACGACAGCCATCCATTATATGACTGTTGCACAGGAGGCAATAATGTAGACATAATATCTGATAATTGGAGGAGATAATATTTTGCCTGATGTGCATCCCTAATGTTGCCTTTTACTAGCAGAAAAGCAGCAAGGTATTTTAACTATTTATGTAGGTGTATGAGACAAGAGTTAGCTTTTCACTATGCAATAATCAAATATACCTGAGAGTGGAAAAAAGTGAATTTTTATGCCAAGATATGTGACCTTAGAAATACCTGGTATCACATTCTAGCATATGGTCATCTGAGGTCTTGATTTATAGAAGTAATGATGCTGAGTACTGCTGACTCCCTATGCAACACATGAAGAAAGCTTATGATTGGGGCCCACAAGAATTTGCTGACTTAAACTGCTGACCAAGCTTACAGAAATCAAAACAAAGCAAAACAAAATAGGGACATCTTGATCTTTGTATATTTCTACATCACAAGCACCTTATATCGGGTGCCACTTAAAATATGTAGCCTTGAACTGTGTCAGTGAATAAGTCACTCCATATTTTTCCATTTATCTTAAGAATTTATTGGAATAATGACAAATCCAACAGTTCCTTCTGCAAAGGATATGCCATAACCACCCAGCTAAGAATCAAGCTCTCTTCTTTTCTTTGATTATTTAAGGATTTAAATATTTAATGGTGTTAAATGGACTGGTTCTCCACAGAAAAACAGGAAGTGATTTATGTTGGGGGCATAGTTCTGGCAGACTCTTAAGAAGCAGCTTAAGCTGAAATTCTCTCAAGCAGAAATAGGACTTGATTTCAGCTCTCCAGTGTCTTAGAGGCTATTTTACAAACCATGCTCTGAGAGATGATCAAAATAAGCTGTAACACTCAGGTGCATGTGATGCCTATTTTGTGAACTTAGGTAGAGTTTAGCTGGACTGCAGGAAAGGAACTTCTTTTTCAAATGAAAATGGTGTTCCAGTAAAAAAAAGAGAAAGGTTGTTTGTTTATTTATTTAGCATTTTCAGGGTTTCTGAGCTTTTGACGCATTAAGGCAGGTCTCTGATACGTGTATCTGGAGAAAAATTCTGGAAGTTTCTGCTAATTTACTGCAGGTGTAAAAAGCGTGAAAGCTATAGTGAATTCAGTCCTGTGATGAGCTGGTAAATCTTCCTGTAGCTATTCATTAATAAATATTGTAAATTCTAGGCATGCTTAGCAGGGAATGGACAAAACAGTTAGCTCCATCTGCAGTGTAGGATTTCCAGAGATATTGAATAATTGTAACCGCCGAAAAAAAATTTTGTGTTTGTTTCAAAACAAATTTCAAACCTTTCAAATTTGAGGTTTCCAGTCTTTTTTCAGTCAGCCGTAATCATCAGTTCAGGCAGAACTGAAGTGGAACTGTAATTAGGATTCTGAAAAGAATCTAGTCCAGAGACAATTTATATTAGTTGGACTTTTCCCATTGGCTTTTTGGGGTTTACGTCAGACTCTCAAAGAAAGGTTCAATAAGCTTGGCAGCAAGCAAAAAAGACTACACACAAAATTGAAAGAAATTTGGTTTATTCTTAGATAGAATGGGATTACTTGAGTTGCACTCTAGGACTATGCAATGTCATGAAAAAATGCTTGAAAAATAGTGGGAGAATATTCTCTCTTTTATAAAAGTAAAAGTTGGGTAATTATACAGTCCAACATCTGTGAAGTTTTGCCTTTAAGTTTATGAAAGTCATGTACTCAGAGGCAGTCATTTATGTGTAAAGGAAAGTGTTCATAATGGTGTAGTTTGACGTTTGTGAGCTTAAAAAAATTCAGAGCTGGAGTCTAACTTGATCTAAAAACCCTTTGACACTGCTCGGAAGTGTAAAGGGGGCTAGAATGAGCAAATCCCATCTTCTTAAATTCCCTTGACTACCCGTTTGAATTCAAAAGCAAATTTCAGCAGAACCATAACATTGCTGTTTCATGTTTGCTTTCAGTATTCTTTTAACTAATTGAGCCTTACTGGCATGAATAAGTACAAAAGCAAGAATTAAGTTCAAAGGCTTGAAAACTCAAACAATACAATATAAGGCATAACAACAATTTCATAAGAGCCAATGAATAAACCAGCAAAATTTTCATAAACTTCTTATATTACACTACTCACACAGGAAAAAAATTTGTTAAAAAAATCGCTAATCGTTTCAACTTATACAGTTCAGAACTTTTCCATCAGCACTAATTAAAACTTGATTAAATTTTGGTAATGCGACTAAACATTTAACACCATTTGTCCCTGTGAATAAGCCCCATTTCCCCTCTGCTTCCAACCAGGAAAAGATATAAGAAATTTGACTTCTTGACAGAAATGGCTTCTTCTGTTACACTTTTCATGGTGAGGTGATTGTCCTTTAAAAAATATGCTCTTCATAACGCTTTGGATATGTTGGCATACCTTAATTCATGTAACTGCATATCACCAACCAAGTTAGTAATTCAGATTTTTATTGCTCCAGAATCTCCTAAGCCATTTTTAACTGCTTTTGATACCTATATGAAGCTAAAAAGTTAGTGATGCTTAAACACTTTCATTATTACTCAGTACTGGGGGAAAAAATGTAGTTATTGAACTTAATTAATAAAATATCATGTAAACTTTTGCATTATTTCATAGCTGCAGTAATGGTATCTGTATATAAAATCTTTGTAAAAAAACAGGTAAGCTATGCAGTTGTACTTCAAGTGATACTTTTTTCCTGTTGAAAACAATGAGATAAGTACAGAACAAGTTTCCAAACATGGGAAATGTTCCTAAGACACTGATTCTCATTAATTGCCATGTTATATAGTGTTTTAGAGTTTTAATACAAAATATACTTTTCCAGTTACTTTTATTTTTCTATATGTACTTAAAAATCAATAAAATCTTTATGACCATTGTCCTGGTTTCAGCTGAGTTAGAGTTACTTTTCTTCCTAGTAGCTAGCATAGTGCTGTGTTTTGGATTTAGCATGAGAAGAATGCTGATAACACACTGATGTTTTAGTTGTTGCTAAGTAATGCTTAGACTAGTCAAGGACTTTCTTTTTCAGCTTCCCATGCTCTGCCAGGTGCACAAGAAGTTGGGAGGGGGCACAGCCCAAGATAGTTGATCCAAATCGACCAAAGGGCTATTCCATACCATATGACGTCATGCTCAGTATATAAACCGAGGGGAGTTAGCCGGGGGGCAGCGATCGCTGCTCGGGGACTGGCTGGGTGTCGGTCGGCGGGTGGTGAGCGGTTGCATCACTTGTTTTCTTTTCCCTGGGTTTTGTTTGTCTCTCTCGTTCTCCTTTTCATTACAATTATTATTATTATTATTATCATTATTATTATTACTATTATTATTATTTTATTTCAATTATTAAACTGTTCTTATCTCAACCCGTGGGTTTTCTTACTCTTGCCCTTCCGATTCTCTCCCCCATCCCACCGGGGAGCGGGAGGGTGAGCGAGCGGCTGCGTGGTGCTTAGTTGCCGAGTGGGGCTAAACCACGACAGACCATAAAGAAGATACTTGGGTCAAGGACTGCATTTGTGATACAAATATTTATATAATATATTTGTTAGTTGGTATACATACTAACACAAATAATGTGTGAGTAAGCATACAAACACACATGCACATACACACACACACGTGTGCACACAAAGTAGAGCTGACTCATCAGACAATTTACCAATACATATTGCCTCCATCATTTAGATTACAACATATTAACAAGCAAAAGGTATTTTATATGGAAATATAGAGCAAACTAGAGCAACATGTCAGAAAAAAGAAATAAAATAAATGCATAAAAAATTAAAAGGAAAAATTAATAACAGATACAAAACCCAGAAGTTCAGCTGAAAGACAACAGTTTTGCTCACTCTGTTCCAAACCCTTCTATTACAGAATTATTCCTCTCTACTTTTTTCCATTGGTGTTTTAAATCCAAATGCAGATCTGATGCTCTACCTTAAAATAACCTTGGCCATTGTCATAAGACTGCTGAGGTAAAGGTGAAGTGAATTCAATTCCAAATTCATTTGTTATATTTATTACTTCAAACATAAAAAGCTTCTTGTTGAGCTTTACATTTTCACAGCCAAAAACTAAACAAGATGAAAATCAAAGTCAGTAATAGTAACAAAATACACATGCAATTTCACTCAAATCTCAGCTTGCCAGAAATATAAGTGGCAGGCATCACAATGTCTCAGTGTGGGAACAATTATAAAACACCAACCTTTGATACCCCTTTTATCTCCCATGCATTCATTAGCTAACTAATTTTGGTATAAAACTCCACAACTAATGCAAAGTACCATAGGTGACTGATCCAGCGTGACTGCCCTTATATTACGTTACCCAATCTTTCCTTATCTTTTGAGGTATATGTCAGACATGCAGAGTGGAATGGCTCTACCCCAATATATCTTGGTGGCTGCTAAGTTGTCAAGACAACAACTTTTTAGTTAATCTTAATGGCTTGACACATCATAAAGTTTATTCTTGTAGTTCTACCAGCTAACAGACAATATAGTCTTCTATTAACTAGCAAATTCTTTATGCCTTTCAAAAATCTAATACATCTTTATTAGTTATAATAAAAATACTTGATCAATTTAAGATACTTAGGCTCCTAAAAACCACCTTCCTCTCAGCTGTCCACTTTTGTTTGGTGGGAGAAGCTTACTAGCAGCTTCATATCCTTCAGTAGCAGGTCCTGAGAAGCTTGCCTTTACACTTCCATATCTTTCACATCTGTTGATGTCACTCGTAAGAGTGACAAAAAGGTGACTGTTTAACACTTAAAAGACCCGTGAGCTTTGGTTTTGTTTTCTTCAGAAGAGGAAGGTGGTCTTGTAGTTTATGGTACTTTTGGATTGAAAGAGTATTTGCTCTGATGCTGGCCTTCCCTCATTTGCTAGATATGTGTGTCACATGCTAGCTATGTATATGTATCTGCTCATTTGCTCATTTACTTTGTGTTTTAGTCTCATTTCAATTGAATAAATTTTTAAAATACATTTAAAATTACATGGGACAAGTAGAACTGAAGGAATCTTGCAAAATGCATTAAGCCTCTCCGAAATTTAGCAGGGAATCACACAATTATAATAGTGGATGCTCTGCTTAGGTTTGATTAAAAAGTTAATCCTGTACTTTTATTATTTAATCCTCAAGTTGTCTATTGCATAATTTACGTATATTAAGAAAGTGAAAGCTTCCCTCTGGAAGCTAGTCCGCAGCAACTAGGGTTTGGACTAAATGGAGAGTCTGGTCATTAGAGAAGTCAGATAATTAAGCTTTTCTCATTCAATGCATTCAGTATTTCTCTCCCTTCAGCAACATATTGAACCAAACATTTTTGGGCAGTGGGATATTCTAAAAAGTTCACCTTAGTTTCTTCTAAATGCACGGCTAATCTAAGGAGAATATGGCTGTTGAATTGGGGACAATAACAATCAATATGCTTTAGATAAAGCCTAGATTCATTTTTTTTCAACAGGAACTCCTTTCTTTTAGCAACCTAAACTATTCAGTTGCTGTCCAAAAAGTGGAGGAATGGACATGCAGCTTTATGATAAAGTCAAAATACAATCAGGATCAATATTGTACTTTCTTTCCTCACATAGTTATAGTTGTCTTGTGTTATTATATGTCATTGTTCATCAGTGTATGTCAAAGTACATTGCACAATTGGCATCATTCATTTCATTTAAAGAAAAAAAAAGAGACTTTATTAACATTGCCCTTCAGGCCAGCCAAGAATTGAGCAACAGATATTTAAAGCCCTTCCCAACAGCTTTGCTCTTAGGTACATTTTTTAATTTGGAAGCAAATTGAGTAAAACCCCTTGGAAGCAGGTGGAAGGCCATTTTCCTCTTACAGATAAACATAATTCATAGCCTAGATGCAATTAATTAAAATACCATCTAGTTTCTTGATAAAGCTAGTTGGAAATAGTCCAGAATTTCATAAAAAAGGTCATATTCACAAAAGCTGACTTAAGCTTAACAAGGCTTATCTTTTAGATGGCTTCTGCAGTCAATACGCTGACAGTTACTCTGGAGAGTAATTTGAAGCATCAGTCTCCTTTCGCTGCTCTGAACTGACCTCTGGAGGTGCCCATCTCTCTTTTTCCATTTCAGTCATCCTCCACAAACAAACAAAGTGTGGGGTTTGCAGTGTTTTTTTACCAACCTGTGACCAACCAGAACCAGGAATCCTGCTCCTAAAGATAATCTCTTCTATTCTTTTGGCACTAAGGATGAATCTTTCTACCTGTTGGTGATAAGGTTATTTTTTGTCCCACTCCCTGCCTCAGACTTTTCTTAGCTTATTCAGATCTTGCCTATCTGTTAATGCTAATCTCATCTCAATTCTCATTCCAGTTCTTTGTCCCCATCCAAATGGCCATCCCATTCTCCATTCAGTGGTATCTTTGCTAAAAACAATGTCTTCATGCACTCAACTCATATGATAAACTCTTCTTACTATTCAGTTTACCTTAATCTTTACCCTCCTACCTAATTTTACATCTCTTTAATTTATATGTTACCTAAACTACAGCTCCTTTACTGAATATTTCACTTATTACACTTGAGCATACTGCATCAAAATAACCCCATTATAAAGTACTATACTTACAGATGTTGACTCCAGTTCTACAAAGATTTATGCAAGTGTTTTATTTCATATGATTTAAGCAGTATTATTTATGTCAGTGTGAAGAGTCACTGTGCAGAAAGATAAACCCGTAGGTAGCTCTTTAGCAGTTTGAAAATAAAGGTACAAAAAGAGGCTTTGACCCTACTGGATCTAACAGTCTCTGCAGTGCTTAGTGTTCTAGTCACTTCAGCTCAACCTTCCTCACTTTTATAGTGAACATAGCTTGGGGCTCAGGAGTTTTCATAAAAGCCACCCCTTCAAAAGTGAGCACTTTTCTTTTAGCTTGTTTTGAAGACTTAGTATCAAATATTGTCTCATTTTTAAGTCTGATTTAACTCAGTGGAGGTACTCTGGGTGGCAGAGTTTTCCATGGAAGGCAAACTTTTAGCTCTCTGTTCTATTCACCTATTGAAAATTGATTACCCTGTATTCTTAACAAAATATACATACTAGCAGCTATCAATGTTTCCACATTTGTATTTACTAAATTGGATGGAGAGCTTTTTATACAGACACAAGATATTTTTGCCATTTTTGGACACCATGAAAGCTATCCTGGAGATCCACATGCATTTCTCTACAACATAAATCCAAACTCTTTTCAGTCAACTACTGTGCATGAATTGTTATGGAGATCAGAAAAGCCTAATGGCAGAGATGAACTAAAAGCATGTTATCATGAGGGCATACTTTTGATTTCATAGAAGGCATTAGATCAGGAGATAATTCATCCTGCAGGAAACAAGAGGACAGTACAATTTCTAAGAGAACAGGCAAAGAGTACTATCTTTATTCTATTTGTTTAGTAAGTAATTGATGTGTGGCAGCAGAAATTTGTCAATGTTGGATGGTGTTCTACGCATAAACTTGGCTTAAGAGAACAATGGGTATTTACACTAAGTAATCTAACATAAAAAATTGCTTATGCCTAATCCCAAACAGCTGTTATTTTTCCGGATATTTTCCACTCTTTCTTTATAACTAATATTAATTTTATGTGAGCCTTCACAGATGAAAGCAGCAACTTCACAAACACCTTCAAACAGCAGGTGCACTAGAAACCACCAATAGATAAAAATATGTCGAATGATATAAGAATGAAACAGGAATGGACAGCGACGTCAACTGAATTCATAAGGTCTGGTTTAAAAATTTTATGTAACTTAAACATCCTGGTACGGGTGGAATCAGGTGTATGCACCCATATCCTGTTATTTCAATACATGTCTGTATTTGTTTTATGTGACAAGGTGTTGTCAGTGCGGGGGCTGCAGAGGTGGCCTCTGTGAGAAGAGACCAGGGGATGCCCCATGCCAGACACAGCCACTTCCAGCCAGCTCCAAAATGGACCCACCACTGACCAAAGCTGAGCCCATCAGCAATGCTGGTGGCCCTTCTGTGAAAGCACTTTTAAGAAAGAGTAAAAAATACTGCACAGCAGCTGCGAGAAAATGTGAGAGAAACAACTCTGCAGACACCAAGGCCAGTGAAGAAGGAGGGGGAGGAGGTGCCCCAGGTGCTCGAGCGGAGATTCCCCTGCAGCCCATGGAGAAGACCATGGTGATGCAGGTTGTCCCCCTGCAACCCATGGAGGACCCTGAGTCTGAGCAGGTGGATGTGCCCTGAAGGAAGCTGCAGCCCGTGGAGAACCCATGCCAGACCAGGCTCCTGGCAAGGGCTCAAGCCCATGGGGGACCCAGATTGGAGCAGTCTGTTCCTGAAGGACTGTACCATGGAAAAGACCCATGCTGGAGCAGTTCTTGAAGAACTGCAGCCTTGTGGGAAGAACCTGTACTGGAGCAGTTCATGAAGGACTGTGTCCTGTGGGAGGGACACCATGCTGGAGCAGGGGAACAGTGTGAGGAGGAAGGAGAGGCAGAGACAAAGTGTTATGGACTGACCGCAACCCCCCATCCCCATCCCTCTTGCACTGCTTGGGGAGGGAACTAGATAGAAGAGTTAGGAGTGAAGTTGAGCCAGGATAGAAAGGAGCAGTGAGAAGGTGTTTCTAGTTTCATCTTTGTTTCTCACCATCATACTCTATTTTTTTTAATTGGCAATAAATTAAAATAATCTTCGCCAAGTTGAGTCTGTTTTGCCCATGATGAGAATTAGTAAGCAATCTCCCTGTCTTTACCTTGACATATGAGCTTTTTCATCTTAATTTCTTCCCTTGTCCTGTTGAGGAAGGGAGTAAGAGAGCAGCTGGGTGGGGGTCTCACTGGCAGCCAAGGCTAACCCACCACAATGTCACATATTTCCCAGGCCAGGAACTGTTTAGTGGCCCCATTTTAGGCAGCGAGATAACATTTATATTTTAGAAATACCCAAAATGAGAGAATAAGTAAATCAAGTGTTAACAAGAGGTATTGAGAAGAAAAGAAAAAAAGAAGAATCTGTGAGGACTCAGAAAGACTTACAAAAAACAGCAAGGAGTAGAAGAAGGTTCAGATGTGCTTTTATTACTATGAATGCAGTAAATTGATGCTCTGTTTTGGACAACATGACCTATGCTGACCACCTTTGTCATGTATGCTGATCATCTTCTGCGGTGTTTTCCAGATCCCTCTGACTTGAATCCTTACCCCAAGAGGTACTCTGATTTTGACAAGACCGGTTTATGCATTTCTCCGGAAGATCCTGGAGTGATTCTTCCTCTAGTGAAACCCTGGTCACTCCTTTTAGCACTGTGAAGCTGAGTTACATTTGCAAATCTTGCCTGAGTGTTACTGAAGGATTTGACCCATAATTAGCTGAATCACAGATACTGTATTAATAAAACATAACATTTATGACAACTAGAGCAGATAGGTTTTCCCTGTAATTACTATGGAGAAATTAGGGATTATATTTGACCAGTGATAGGCTTCCCCTTTGGTCATCAATACGTTCAAAATGTTTATAAAAGGAAATAAAAGGAAAACTTGTGCACGGAAAGACGAGAAAGACTATCGGTTCAGAGGCTAATGGATGTTCAGATTGGCAGTGAAGAATTTGGACCACAAATCTGAAGGCTAAGGGGTGGTTAAACTGAAGCCACAGTTTGTTTAACTGATGATCTTGTCAGGTTTGTTGCTGGCAGCATTTTGAAAAATGGAAGTACTGGGAATGAAACTGAATTGTGTCTTTTTACTAAGCAGCTAACTGCAGAAGAATCCCTCATCCTTGCTAGGAAAGGTCCACCAGAGCATTAGCTGAAGAATATTCCCACTATCATTTGGTACCTCGTATATCTTTCGGTGGAGCATTTGGCAGTGTGAAAGTGGTTTATGAATCACTCCAAACCTGGGTATGGCTTCCTGGTCCTTTAAAATCACCTCTGCATCAGACAACATTAAAGTAGAGGTAGGTAATTAATCTTTAGAAATCCAAGAATTAACCAAGATAAAACACTGCAGTGTTTAGAGGTAGACATATATATATATATACACACACACATATATATATGTAAAGCATCAAGTACCCTTTAGGTTGTCTATCTGTTTCACTTAGCTAACAAACTGTAACCATGCTGATATGATTTACTGGCTGAAATCCATTTGTATGGCAAGATCAACAGGTTGGATATTGCTTTTCTTGAGGGGAATCTGAATGGCGGGATGCATCTGTCTCTATATGCCCATTCTCTTTTTGCAGGTTACGTGCAGGCTCAGACATTTGTCCTTGCTGCTCCACGACTCTCTGGTAGTTCATCACTTAATCAGAATGTCAGTTTGTAACGTCGTGCTTATAGGATTATTGACTTCCCCTCCCCAACCTGAGAAGTGCTGATTTCTCTGTCTAGACAATAAATAGAAAGTGCAAACATCACTCCCAATATTTAAGTTTAGAGAAAATCATTGTCTACTTCTGAGCTAAATACTTCTTCCTGACCAGGCTCACCTTTTGGTAAACAAACTTTTGTTTATGTAAACAAACAATTCATATAACAATACCTTGAAAATCACACTTTCTAAAGTCATGTGTAAGTAAATATTGTATGCAGTTCATCAGATCATGTTTGAGAATGAACACAGCAGTGAAAAAACTCTTTTGAGAGTCTTGTGGTAAGTGCCTGCAGCTCTGGCTCTGATGATCTTTAGGTTTTGTGTAATCCATAAACATAAAGAATTAGAGTTAGAATATTATTTTCATGAGTACAGTAAGCCTGAACAATATCATTTCAGTCTCTTAGTGTTGATATGAGCTAATTTCTTAAACAACATTACCAGTAGTCTCAGAAATACTAATATAATCCCCTAGGATCATCTTCAGAGTTTTGTACTAGTTTACCTGAAATAAGGTTAATTTACAAGTGGTCCTTCTTTGGTATGTTCTATGCCTTAAAGTCCTTTGCCTGAGCTTTCTGAATTTTACTTGATATCTGCTCCCCCTGCTTTGAAATCTAGATTTCAGAAATATTAAAACTGCTATTTTAACATGAGCTTTTTAATGAAAAAACAGATTTCTGCAGGTCAATACACCCATAAGAAAACAGAAATATGAAACAAAAATGGTCTAACTAATAATTTTCTTGCAGGAATAATTCTTAAAAAATGTAAGTCGATGCATACCAAATTTGCTATTTCAACCAGTGTGTTAAAAAAAGAAAAAAAAATGAAAGCCTTAAGGCTAGAGTTTATTCATAATCATGAACTTCTAAACCAGGGGAAAAATCTTACCCGTGACTCCTTTGACACTTTTAGAAAGCCACCAGGGAGCTGGCAGCTTCAGGGGGCAATGCTACCCCTTCCCTGAGACGTGTCCCAACTTGGGGTGCAGCAGCCAGGCAGCTGCAGCGGGCTCAGCCTCTTTGCCTTGTGCCTGCGGTACTCCAGGCACAAGGAGATGAAGTCTCACAGCATGAGGCAGCAGTTCCAGCACACTGAACAAAGAACCAAGAACAAGAAAATGATCCCCATCCTGACACAGGTTTCATTTGTCAGGACTGACAGGTCGCAGTGGGAAACCCGAACTCCTGACGTCAGTATCAAACCACAGAGACTGGGAGGGCTGCACAAGCCGAGCGGCTCTGAGCAGCGGATCATTATTCACAAGTGTAGGTGGGCACAGGTAGTCGCAGAAATATTGGCTTTGTTTCTGTGTTTTATTCTATGTGCCCATCCTGTGAGGGTAACACTCACAGAAAGTTTCGGATAATTAAAAAATGAATGTTTCTAAAGTGCTATGTAGGTGCAAAAATTCACTGTGATTTCTACAAAGCCTTCAGTGTCTGGGGACCCAGAAACTTCAAGGGCTCCAGCTGTCTTGAGCACCATCTCATGCAAAGCTTTTCCAAATGCTGGCAACAACCGAGTGCCTTCCCAGAAGCTGCTGGATCCTGCTGCAGTGGTATGAGAGTCTTAGAGTGGAGAGCTGGAGGAAGAGCGGTCCATCGTGACAAACACTGCAGAGCCATTATCCTTGCTTTAGCTGCATCCCTGAGTCAGTCAATTGCAGCTCTGAACCCCACTCATGGCCTAAGCATGGAAGCAGATAAAGGAAATCTGTAAAAATAATCTCTTGGTCCTTTGTTATACATAACAGGAAAACACAAACTCATTGTCTCTCTTTAATATGTTTTCCTTAATTGCTATATTGTGTAACATGAAAATATCGTTCTCTGATCTCTGTTTTGAACCCATGCGATTATAATTTTAAAAGTGTAATGCATTCATTTACAACACATTCTGTTAATGTTCTCTTTTTCAGTGTGATACCTACAACAGAATGACTATCCAAATGACAATAGCTGTTGCCAAACACCACACTCAATAAGCTCAAGTTGGTCTCAGTAAAAATATTTCTGAAGAGAAAAAGATCAGAAACCTATAAATACTGACATAGATATAGATATATAAACTTGCACACACAGACTATAGATTTGCTGAATGAAGAAGTATTTATAATTTGGAAAACAAACTTTGCAAAAAAAGGTTTATTAAAGAGAGAACAGAAGTTAAACAGACTTTGGCATTTGGTTTAAAAATACATACCTATTTCAAGAAAACCATCATTTTGGTTACTCAACATTACATTTTATATGTGACATTCTTTTAAAAAACTTGGAACCTGATCATAAAACATTGCTGAAATAGTTTCTGAATTTTCTCTTCAGAGACTATGTTTAGCTATATTTTCTAAATATTTGCTGAAGAACACATGCATCAATTTGATTGTAACATTCTTATAATTTATCACTGATTTTACTGGAAAATAAAAGCACATTATAAGAAACACACACCACACACCCCTGCAATCAACAGATGAATGTTCAGCGCTTTGAAAATTTGTCTAAAATCCTTTGTCAGGAACATATTCTGACCTAGTTGCTATACCATTAATTGCACGATATTATTACTATCATACTGAGGTAATACTTTTGAAAATGCAGTTATCTGAGGAGGAACTGCATGTGAAGAAATTAATTTAGTCAAAAAGTCATTGTGGTGATTGCAAATTTTTAGTGGGTCTTTTATGAAGCAACAAGGGTGCCAACTAGCAAATACAGTTTTGCTATTGCAAGAAGCAGGTCACTGGCTTTGTAGTAACATAATATTCAGGTCTCAGGACTTACCTGAAATTTTCTGGAGCGGTCAACAGGTTTTTTTAGCAGTTAGGGACAGGGAGGGGTCAGGAGGGCTATTTTCTATAATAATGCTTCTTAATGTTTCATTTTGCTATAGCTTAATGCTGGGAGGACCCCAGATCCCCCAATATCAAGATCACACTCCTGATGAGGAACCTAGGCAGATGATGACTTTATTGCAAACTCCCATGTGCTCAGTTCTCCTTGAGGAAGATGGCTAATATACACTATCTCCCACACCAAGTGGTTCAACTCTTGGAATAATGAGGTCAAGTGCAAAGGCCGAAGCTACACAGAAGAGGAACACTTAATAGAGATGAGCACAAAGAATACTTGTTGTCTTTGCCCTATGGAGGCCACTCAAGTTAAGTCAGAATATAAGGCTCAAAAGAAAAGAGAAAGAAATTATGAACAAATTCACAGAAAGATCATAGAATCCTTTGGTTGGAAAAGACCTTTAAGATCGAGTCCAACCGTACCTGTCCACTAATAAACCATGTCCCTAAGCACCTTTTCTACCCGTCTTTTAAATACCTCCAGGGATGGGGACTCCACCGCTTCCCTGGGCAGCCTGTTCCAATACTTGACAACCCTCTCCGTGAAGAAGTTTTTCCTAATATCTAATCTACACCTCCCCTGGCGCAACTTGAGGCCATTGCCTCTCGTCCTATCACTTGTTACTTGGGAGAAGAGACCAACAACCACCTCGCTACAACCTCCTTTCAGGTAGTTGTAGAGGGTGATAAGGTCTCCCCTCAGCCTCCTCTTCTCCAGGCTAAACAACCCCAGGTCCCTCAGCCGCTCCTCATAAGACTTGTGCTCCAGACCCTTCACCAGTTTCGTTGCCCTTCTCTGGACACGCTCCAGCAACTCAATGTCCTTCTTGTACTGAGGGGCCCAAAACTGAACACAGTGTTCAAGGTGTGGCCTCACCAGTGCCGAGTACTGGGGAGGGATGACTTCCCTGGTCCTACTGGCCACGCTATTTCTGCTACAAACCAGGATGCNCTTCCTTTGCTCAAGCAGATCAACACTTCCTCCCAGATTAGTGTCATCTGCAAACTTGCTGAGGGTACACTCGATCCCCTCATCCAGATCATTGATAAAGATGTTAAACAGAACTGGCCCCAACACTGAGCCCTGGGGAACACCACTCGTGACCGGCCTCAACTGGATTTAACTCCATTCACCACCACCCTTTGGGCCCGGCTACCCAGCCAGTTTTTAACCCAGCACAGAGTATGCCTGTCCAGGCCATGGGCAGCCAGTTTCTCCAGGAGAATGCTGTGGGAGACGGTGTCAAAGGCTTTGCTAAAGTCCAGGTAGACAACATCCACAGCGTTTCCCTCATCCAATAAGTAGGTCACCTTGTCATAAAAGGAGATCAGGTTGGTCAAGCAGGATCTGCCCTTCATAAACCCATGTTGACTAGGCCTGATCTTCTGATTGATGATGAAGATGATCTAAGGCTTTTACTGACACTAGAGACCCTTACTCTCTTCTAAGTGTTCTGGTTTCTTTAGGTAATTCCTAAGGCATCATCTAAGGCTCAAGGCTAGGCTCAGTGCAAGGAAAAAAAAACAAAACAACCCAGCAGAAAAATTTAACATTAAATGAAATTAACAAATGACCTGCTCTTTATGCCAGTCAAGACCTGGGCAGGTCTTAGCATAATAATAAAAGCTGTTCTAACTTGCATTCAGTCATCTACCCTCCAAAGCTCCAGCAAAGGCATTTATTTTAATCACATCTCATTGCCCTCAAGAACCCATTCTTTGCGGCACACTTGAGTTGTACCAGTCAAAGTCTCATGTTGAAAAAAAAAACTGGGAAGAGAAAGAAGGTGTGATTACAGGAAAATGAAAATCTAGACAGAGGAGGCAGTAGCAGGTATGCTAATTCAGGTAACAGTGAGTGTATATCATATATTTTGCAAGAATTTTTTTTTAATTAATTAGATCATATCTCAGGAGGCATGCAATTTTCTGGAAGAAATTTAATGCAGGATAATGCTAAAACAATTAACGATTTAGAATATTTCTCAAAGTTGTACTGTCACTGATAGTTTTTTTCAACTCTATGCAGAGGACTGTATTTAAGCAGCAACATAAATACTAGGTTACTATTAATAGCGGTTAGTGTTTTAAAAACAAATGAGCCTTTCAAGGTATATTACATCCCAGTAGAGTGCTGAAAAGTGAAATCTCATGAAACTGAAAAAGACAGCATGTCTTGTTCCGACACTGGTGGGAAAAGAAATGGAATTCAATTAGATGTCTTCTGTAGGAGTCACCAGTGATAAATCAGACATTGCTTATTAATCCACAGTAAGCAATATCATCTGGCTATTAAAAAAAGGCTATACATACAAAAGAGCAGAAGGCAATTCTAGCTATATATGTGGAAAGAGCTCCCTGGAAATTCTTTGTGCATGCATGCTGAGTGGAATCCATCCAAAAAGTGAATTGTTTCCAGGAAAAATGCACACAGGAGCACCATTGCTGGGATTAGTTTCCCGTCTTACTTTCCCATTAATTCATGAGACTCTGAAAATCACTCAATCTGTGGTCTCTAGGGGAATGATTTTCTCATGGTGGCCCAAATCCTCACCTCCCACATTTTGGCTCTTGGTGGGATGTCCACTCTGTCTATGCAGCTGGTGCTCTGAGCTTTTGAAAATATTTTGTGCTTATGACAGAACCAAAGTGATATCCTTCAAACTGTGTGCTCTGCGAGCTGATGACCAGGTCAGGGTTGTGAGCCCTGTACCTTCTGCAGTGTGCTCTTCAGCCTCAGTCCCAGTAAGACTGAGAGATCTGTCACCATGTGCTGTGGCTGCCTCCTGGCCGGTATGCTCAATGTTATATTTATTTTCTTTTTTTTTTTTTTAATACAATATTTGGAATTTATTCTTTGTACTCAGGACCATTCCTGAATGAAATAGCCTGTTAAATTCTCTTACCCTTTAGATTAGTGTGACTAAGTCCCAACTGTTGATTAGTAAGGACCGACAAGGACAAGAAGAAAAAGAACACAAAAGGGCAACTGAAATAGAAGGGATGGAGTTACCGTCTTATGAGGAGAGACCAGAGAAGTCTGAGGGGTGTGTAATTGAGTTTTTAAATATCCTGAGAAGTATGAATATATAACTTGTTCACAACCCCTAAATAATATAACTAGGGGGCACTCATTGAAGCTGCTGACATACTAGGTTAAACTAGATTTAAAAGCTACTTTTTCACTCAATGGGTATTGAACTTCCAGAATTTGTTGGCACAGGAGGTTACAAAGGCAGATATCTGCAGATTCAAAAAAAGATCAGAAATTTAAAGACTAATAGCTCTCTAAATAGATACTAAAAGATATACCTTCCAATACTCCTAATGTAATAATTGTGGATGCTAGAGAAACTATGAAATGGATTGTCTAAAGATAGCATCCAGGTTTGTCTGCTTGTTCCATCTCATTTTGACTTTTTTTGAAACAGAATATTGGGTGACATGGGCCATCTTGAGCTAGCAAGGCACTTCTGATGTCCCTACATCATTGCTCAGCCTCTGCTAGTTCCCATACCATTCTCAAGGAAAGCCTGAGAGATTGCTACCTGTCCTGGGCCAGACTGTACCAGGCACTATTTAATAATTTGTCAGTTTAGATGCATAAATTCCAGAAACAAAATTCCCTGGCTGTGTATAATTTAATAGTACAGACATACTTAAACAAACGACCATTTATGAGCTTGAAGGAAAAACTTACATTCCATATTTACTTCACATCACAGGCATTAACTAAAAATTTTACTTTTCTTGGTTATTAATGCAGTTCATGTTGAAGATACCGTATGACTTTAGAAAGAATTTGCCATGTAAATACAGATTTCTCTTCAATGATCTAATCCATTTGCTGCCTTAGGTCCATATGCTTTGCTAATGTAATGTAAATTTTCTCTTCCAAAATTAGGTATATGGTTTAGTTATAAAAAATGAAATATAACTATTACAAGATTAACTTCCAGTGTAACAGATTAGCAGAGGATTTCAGCAGATTAATAGAAGAAAAATGACATTGATTATCCATATTGATGTTTGATTTAATCTTATTTTGCCTTGTTATTTTTGTAGATTGAAAGACTTAAATTGAATTCGATTTTGATAAAGATATTCTTAGTTTATTAAACAAAGGAGCTAGTAACAATATAATTAATAACCTTATAGTGCTCTTGCCTGACTAATATTTCAACCCCACTACAACAACCCCCAAGCTCTTTGATGTTGTCATGTAACTATCTTGTCTCTAGCAATCATCCACCCCATTTATACCAGAAATAAAGGAATCCTGCAAGTTTATATAATCCTCATAATACATTCCCGTCCCATTTCATTGCTCCAGGAAAATGTACTCCAGCATCACCATGAGTAGATTCAGACTTTACCAGAAATCTCTTCATGCACGTTGTCACTATTCCTTTGGTGCATGCACAGTCTTCCTCTACAAGTGCCCCCTGACACTTATGGAGATTCTGTATAAATGAAAAACAAGTCTCATTTGCTGGAATTTTAAAATATTGACTGTAAAGATGATAAGTTAGCTAAGAAAAATGAAAATAAACACTTAGGACTCCTTAAAACTCTGGGGATATCACAACGTGTTTTGGAGAATATTAAAAATCTTTTCAGCTATCTTAATTAGAACCCATCATCCCCCAAATCCCATACACGTACAGGGAAGTGTAGCATTTTCATTCAGTCTCTCATTATACTGAAACACTAAATTCACTTGTATTTATTGTTGTGTGTATATAATAGCATGCATATGGCTGGTATGTTCTCCATAAAGAAGAATCCCACCAAGAGGGGTTAACTTTCCAGTGTTGTTAGATGATATCAAAGAAACAAGAAAGCAGAGTCAAATGGGCTGGGAGAAATGCAATTAGACAGGAGGTAGCCTGGTGAGCACCCATGGAGACACTATTTGTCCAGGCTGGGTTAAAGGACTTGTTTGAGGAGATCGCCAAGTGTATAAGACATCTGTGGTAGAAATAAACAGAAAATGATGAAAGTAACACTGAGATGATAACAGAGTGCAGAGCATGTACACAGAGACTGAGAGTAGAGAAGTAGGCAGGGGCAACATCAATGTAAGCCCCAAGGGCAAGCATAAAATGTTTGAGATGGCATGTCATAAGCCAGGAAGCTGGATGGAAAACAGCTGTAGGGGTAGGAGAGGAAGTAGTTGTTAGCACAGCACATTGACATACAGGAAAGAATGAAGCTGGTTAGAGACAAGGAGTGCCAAGGTGAAAAACAACATGTCCAAGTGGTAGTACAGGAAAGACAAGTGGCAGGGTGAGAGGCAGGGAGGCAGGAGCTCTTGCATTTCTCTCAATGACAGTGTGCTTCCCTGCAGAGGTGAGGTCTCCATGCAGGACAGGGTACATCAAGGAAAGGAAAAGGGGAAAGATGCAAACCACCACAGAGCTTCAGTGAGGTCTGAACTGGGGGGCCTTGGTTAAGTTTAGGCTGAGAAAGAGGCAATGTGTGGCTAAGTAGGTTGAAAGACAAGAAGAGAAAAATAGAAAAGAGTAAATCATGAAGGCAGGAATCAAAGTTCAGGGAAAAATTAAAATTTTGTCTTAAAAATTTGTTGTGGAACTGTTACAGCTTCTGGAAAACACAGCTCTGCTGTGCTTGGGAGTGGAAGGATACATACCCCCAAAATAAACAATTAAAACATTTTGGGGTAAAATAGAGCCACAACATTATCAGTAAATTCAGGGAGAAAGTAATAAAAATGTAATGCCAGTTGTGTCTACCTTACGTGAGTTATAGTACATGAAATGAGGAAGAGAGAGGACTAGCTATAATATCTGGGATGTGTATGATGTTTTCATGGCACCAAACAGAAAAAGTGTGCCACTAATGACTATGTAATTGTATCATTTAAGCACTTTAAAGTTATTTTTAGGAAGATATAAAGCTATAATTTGTGAAGGGTCATGCTGTGACAAAGAAATCAAGCTAGCAGCAGGAATGCCACTTTCATGCCATAGGTAGCTACCAGTCACATAATAGGTATCTAACAGGTACATGTCTGTCTATTTTGTCACACTTCTATGAGCAGCCTACAGCTGAATTGATTTTTTTAGCCTTCCTCATTATTTCGTACTTCTGAAAAGCCAGCAGAAGTGAAAAAATTTTTAAATAAGGATTCTTGAATCTGCCTAGATTTCCAATTTCGCAGCAAATAATCTGTATTTGCCAGCCATTTCTTTCATTCTTATTTTTTGTCTGTAGCTGAAATACAGATAAGAAACCTAGTTTAAACAAAGTTTGGTGATTGCAGTAATGGCTAAAGATTTCAAGGCTACTTTACTTTGGCCCCATCATTGGCTGCAATGGTAAAGGCATCTTCTTCAGAAGTATATTGAAAGATTATGTATGTATATATTTTTATATATATATACATAAATATATATGTTTTTATGACTTTGCTTTTTAAATAGCTTTTTCCTACCAGACTTTATCTTCACATGGTTTTTCTTTCTCCTGTCTGATGGGCAACTTTTCAGGTTTTGCAACAAGGAAGTTATTTAATGAGGAAATAGCTCCTGAGGGCCTGCTTCTGATTTCACATCTGCCTGCATAAATAAGGAGCATCTGCAGCAAAGCCAAAGTAGAAGTAGTGTTAACTGTCATCAGCCATGCACCTTACAACTTAAATTTCAAAGCCAGTGGTGCCAACAAAGTTAAAGAGCTTTACTTCATCTAGCAGGGGTCACTTTTTTCAGTTGTATTATCTGATTGACAAAGAATGAAGAGTAATTAACAGTGAAGACCATGTCTAGAACTATTAGACTTCATTATATAATATAAAACTAATATTTTAATCCATATATTTTTCAGCAGGCTTCTTGTTTCAACACTTACTCAGCAAATACTCATTTGCAATAGTCTACCCAGGCCAAACATCAGAGGAACAAGAGAGGTGTGAGATGAGACCTACCTCTCATCAACATTATCCGATGCAGCCACACTCAGTGCCATACGCCTGCAAAATGTTAAGGCTCTGCTCATTTCCATCAAGGAGATGTCTAGATTTAGCTTTGTTCTTCTGTTCCAGCAGGTCAAATTCAATTGGTATTGGTACTTCAGCTAGTTGATGCATTAATCCAGCTATTTATCTGTGCAATTATATCTTGTCATATATACCTATACATATACATATATATATATATATGAATTCTTCTTGGGAGTCTTTCCCTACCTATCAATGCCCCTCTTCTCTGCTCCCTGAGGTAGGAGGTGAAAATCCTTCTGCAGTTATAAGAATCCTCTATGTAAATTCAGCCAACATTACCCTACATTGTGGTTTAATCCTAGCCAGCAACCAAGCACCACACAGCCGCTTTCTTACCCACCCCCCCAGTTGGATGGGGAGACAATCAGAAGAGCAAAAGTAAAAAAACTCATGGATTGATATAAGAACAGTTTCATAATTGAAATAAAATAATAACGATAATAACAATAATAACAATAAAATTTGCTATGAAAAGGAGAACAAAGAGAGAGAGAGAAACAAAACCCAGGGAAAAAAAACAAGTGATGCAACCACTCACCACCCACCAACTGATGCCCAGCCAGTCCCCGAGCAGCGATTGCTGCCCCCCCGCCCACTCCCCCCCCGTTTATATACTGAGCATGATGTCATATTGTATGGAATAACCCTTTGGTCAGTTTGGGTCAGCTGTATTGGCTGTGCCCTCTCCCAGCTTCTTGTGCACCTGGCAGAGCATGGGAAGCTGAAAAAGAAAGTCCTTGACTAGAGTAAGCACTATTTAGCAACTAAACCATCAGTGTGTTATCAGCATTCTTCTCATACTAAATCCAAAACACAGCACTATGCCAGCTACTAGGAAGAAAATTAACTCTATCCAAGCTGAAACAAGGACACCTATCATCAGAGGACTCCTGTCCAAAACATTTATTTCTTCCCATCAGCTTGGATCTGTTTTGCCACTACAGCAGGCTTTTCCTTCAGTTTGGAATTGCCATCTGCCCTGTCAGGTAAATTGATATATTTTTAGAACCCTTTCTGAACATTTCAGATCCAAATTTCTCAGGTTTGGATTGGCTTCTGTTTCTCCTCACTGTATTGAAAACCTCATTGTTCTCAGTATGAGAACATTACTTAATGTTGCCCTGATTAAGGGCATTTCTGAGGAAGAGAAAATAGCTGATACTAGACTTCATTTCTTCACAGTAAAATGTTCTGTATTTACCCAGGCCCAGTTTCAGATGTATTAATTGGAAAAAATACTAAATATATTACACTTATGTTTGAAAGCATAATAGTTACAGGGTTATTTTTTTCAAATGAATATTGACACAAGTATCGCTGTGCCCACTTGCTTTCCCACTGTGCTTTGCACGATAGCAGAAATGATTATTTGCTAGGTAGAAGTAGTCTGGTACACCCTGTATTTCACTAGGTTTCTGTTAACTGAACATCAGCACCTGAAATGACTGCTAACACAAGACCAGAACAAGGTAGTTTGCATGGTCCCATAACCATTTCTCTATGGGAAACCCTATTTGACTATAATATACCCTCAGTGAGGATGTGGAGGGGTCCTGGATCTCTTTATGCTTCACTCCTCATCTTCCAATCAGAGAAGGGAAGTCAGAGGAAACTCAAAATGAAGATGTTCCTCTGCTTTTTTGTCACTAATGGCCAGGCAAGGCCACAGGCAGGGCATCCAGTGATGAATTGCAAGAAGGTAAAAATCAACTGACAGGATGCAACAGACCAAAAAAAGGCCAAAGTTACACAAAACTCAGGAGCATGATGCTAGTGTTAGTGTCTCTTGTCTGTATTGTGGTGATCAGGAGGTGATTTGTCCTATCAGCTGCATCTGATTGCAGGCACTGCTGAGATCAGCAAAATTGTTCCAGCAATTAACATGACCTTTACAAAGAGACAATTTAATATGAAGCCCTAGGAATCTTCACCATGGAAGAACCTTATTTATCAATGAAGTAACAAGCCCCATTTTCTTTGAAGAGCTCTTTAGAATATCAGCATTTTTGTAATATGTCCCTAAATTAAATTATATTATAAACTATTAATTTATATACTCTTCCCCACCTTTCATGTCCAGTGACTCAAAGACAATTTTGTTTAGTTATTTAACTAACTTCATGGCCTACACTGAAAAAATGTGATAAAATCAGTCACTAGCAGACCAAAAGTAATGAGGAACATAAAACATATATCCATAAATAATGCTATGCACATACAAAGCAGTATCTGACGTTAAAGTATCTCTTATTATAGCAGACATTCAAATACAGATCATGAATAAGGGAAATTCGGATACTCGAATTCTTATCTAATAATACTGAAAGACGCAGACCAAAAATAAACATGCTTTGAACACTACCAGATTGGTTTTCTATAAATTAAAAAGTGACTTGTAACTGACAAAATATTAATCTTTCCTACCCATTTTTACTGCTATTAGAGAGACATGATTTTTTCTGTAGCAACAGCTGAAAAATATGAGATGGGTTTATGTATTATATAAAGCCACCTGTATATGTTCTCTATTAGCTTTAGGTTTTTATTTAGTTATTACATTTATTTAAAATGGTAGTATATTAATACATTGGTAGTTAGCAATCTCTTCTCAAGTGTGGCTAGATCATTCTTCAGTCAGAAGAATGAAGATGCTCAAAGCATGAGGAGCTGCATTATGTCAGCACAAAAGGACAAAAATTCCAGGTGTTACTCACTGCATCTTCGTTTCCGAGAGAGACTGAATTGAATAAAAGGGCATGGATCTCCAGCCACTCAACTTATTCATAAGGTTACCAGACAGCAGAACTTCTCTTCATTAGCTGAGAGAGCATGAAGAAAGAGGTCAAAAAGGTCACCTCCTCATAAAGGTTAAATTTGCCTGCTCTGTAAATTATCTATTATGTTGAATACTCCATAATACCAACAATCCTGTAGGAAATTTCTCAGTCTACAGAATGAATTCCTGTGAATATCTGTAAGCTCCTGCAAAAGTCATCCCTTCTGTATAAGCTGTTTGAAATATTTTGAGTTCAGAACACTATCAAATTAGTCATTTCCATACATGTTTTACAGACTGCCACAGAATAGTATTGCATAGATACATAGTATGGCTTCAATTCTGAAAGTATAATTTGATTTTAGCATTTGAAAGCTGATATTGTGATCATTGCTTCATCAGCTGGGGACAATAGAAATATTATAGGCAGAGGCATCTCATTCATATTCCACATTACCTTTCAGAAACAGAACCATGTGGAAGCCACCACATGAATGCCACATAAGTATGTAGGAGGCAATTTGTAAGCAGGAAAGGATAAACACTTTTATTATAGTAAAAGAGTTGACTGGGATGATTTCTTTTCTGCTGATGTCAATTTTCAACACCAGAGATGTAAGGAGATTGGCACTGTGCTGTACTGTCAATATTCAGCAAGTGAGGATAACACACTCGGATTACACAAAGACTTGCACTGTAGTATCAGTCCTAGATAGGACAGGAAATTAATAAATAACTAAAGGATGGAAGAGATTTTATGGAAAAGAAACCTTGACAAATAAATCTGACTATGTGGTTGGCAATTATTGGTTTGTCTAAAAAAGAAAATTAAGATAGTCAGACATTTGAAAAACACTGACTTAGTAAAACGTGGCATTATGATACAGAATTGGCACTGTATGCTATATTTAAGAATAGATTATATGATCTCCAATACAACTGTGAATGACACAGTCGCATCAATCTCAAAAGGGCGATTTTCAAGAGGACTGTTTTAGTCTTGATTCTATCCATTATTGCCATCAGTGACATGGAAGCTAATATAAAAATTGCTGCTGATGTGCAGAAGGTAAAGACTTGTATAATGATAAAAACGGATGAATACAATGCTATTATGTTTGTATAAGTACTTTGGAAATATGAATCTTTTGGTTAACAGAGTTCATTCAGAGATTCATTTTAGCATCACTATCTATGACTGTTTTAGGCACAGGAAGGAAAAAAGTAGTGTACATATGCATACATGTGTGTACGTAGACACTCTCATACAGAGATAAGTGCAGCTTATACCGGATTTCTGTGTCCACTTGTGATTAATTTGAAAGTATCAGACAGCATTAGAGCTACTCTGACTTTATATAGGGAGAACTTGGTAGACTAGTTCATGGTCCTTTTAATAATGTCCATAGTTTTATTGAGTTTTATTCTGATTCATCGCTGATTCAGCTACATTCCCATCCTCGGTACTTGAGTTCTTCATTGCTTATGGGTGGCACGTGGAAGGGTTCTTTTATATGGTTATATGGTATGGTCTAAACTGGCCACACACATCATTTTAGGAAGCAAATCAAATAAAAATATATAATAACATCAAAACATCATAAAAGCAAAAAATTTCTATACTAAATTGCTCTAGCAAAAGCCAGTATAAGGAAACCTACTGAAAAACAAATGCTGCATCCTGGATTTTCCTCTTAAAATAAACAACTGCTGAGGGACCTGATCTGCCACTCTGAAAAAGACCTTCTAGATCTTCTTCTTCTTCTTAGTAGACAAACTGATTGTATTTGGACTTTACTTTCTACTAAAAATCCATTTCCAAAAGTTGAATCAAAGGTTTGTCTTACTCTAATAACATATGTAATTGCTGGTTCATAAATATTAACTTGGACTGGGCCACATGAAAAATGGGAGTCTTCAAAAAATGAAGCAAATGCCATTTCTGTAGTTGTCGCAGAACTGCATATGTAAAACTGGTACAGAGAAACAATATGATCAACATGAGCAGTTCAGTACAAAAGTGTATCATTTGGAAAAGTAAACATGAAAAACCCTCCTCTAGTGACTGATAAGCTCACATGTCTCTTATCAAAATACCCAACTCTTTTTTGCATTTTATTTTGTGAAAAATCATCACTGACTGAACAAAGTTGCCAGCAGGTCAAAGGAGGTGATCCTGCCCCTCTCTTTAGTGCTGGTGAGGCCACAGCTGGAGTACTGTGTCCAATTCTGGGTTCCCCAGAAGAAGAGAGACAAGGACATACTGGAGAGAGTCCAGTGAAGGCCCATGAAGATGATTAAGGGAAGGGAGCATTTCGCCTATGAGGAAAGGCTGAGAGAGCTGGAACTGTTCTGCATGGCGAAGAGGTTTATGAATTCAAGCCAAGCCTGATTTTAGTCTCCTGCATTTTTTTTAAACCCAGGCAGGAGTCATGTCAGTGAGAATCCTGTTTATAAAGGATTTTCAGCAACATTAGGTTACAGACTGAAATCAGTGGTGGCTGCTCTATGACTCACAGCAATAGGATGTCCATATCAGAAGACGCAGAGGGGTTTAAGCTCATATTATCAATATATAAAGACAATTTAGGATTTGAACACTGGCAAGGAATCTGGTTGATCGATAACTGCAGCATAGAGGAAGAAGGATGAAAGGCAGGGATAACAGTAGATGCAAAACTGACGTGTTTTTCTACCCAAAAATCAAAAGCAAAAGCGTTAACCTCAAGCCTATTATATTTTGCATAATAAAAAAAGGATTTCAACTTTATTTTTATTTTTCTCTGTCAAAGTTTGCATGTGTTGCTGTAATATTTCCAGTTTGAGTATTTTCTTAGGTTAGAATTTTCAGAAAGGCCTAAAGGCACTTGAGATAAAGGTTAATTGGATTTAGGTGTCTAGGCACTTTGAAAATCTCATTAGGTTCCTCTCTGCAATCTTTAACAACCCTTGAAAAATATTTTCCTCTAAAGTGAATTGATAGTATGTTAAGGAAACATAGAGCTGAGATGAATCTCATAAGCCTCCTGGCTGCAAACTCATCTTTTGCTCTCTGGTGGCCAAATTCCCAATGATATACAAAATGAATAAAAGGGTCAGAAAATTAGGTGGTAAAACAATGCATAATACTCACCAATTTGGCACTTCATAGATATGTGTGTTTAATAACTTTACACCTCTAGGGAGTACAATGGATTATACTAGGAAAAGAAATTCAATCAAAGGCATTAAGAGATGAAGCAGGCAGGTTCTCCATCCAGTTTCACTTACATTCTGCCTCCCAACTTCTTGTGTCTAGATTCATAATCAGTATTATTTATATTCATTAGGCTATAGGGCTGCAACCTGCTAACAACAGTAGCTTACATGCTCTGCCCTGACTCAGTACTTTGCCATCCGATTCTCTTTGTTTTACATTCCTTGCCCAACTTTTTAACTTCACTTACTCTTTAACTGTTCTTCAGATCTTTGCAGCCTGCTTTCTTTTTTTTTTTTTCCCCTTCCATATATCAAATATTTAAAGAGAAACTTCATCTTGAAAACATGAATAGGTCCACCTTAACAAAAGATTTTATTTTCTGGAACAAATCATCTGCTCAACTAGGCCATATATAGTGCAGTACAAAAAATATCTAGCTGTTTATTTTTGCAAGATGGATTGTACCATGGTTTTCAACTACATTTACTGAGTCATATTCATTGACTTCTGTAGAGTAGCACCCATTCATGTCAACTGAAAATTTGCCCCAGTTTTTCTTGGCCATTGATGTGGAAATGTGGATGATAGATAATTTAAATCATAATGTATCTTAGCAGCTCCACTGCTCAGTTATTGGCTGTGAAAGAGCCAATCTTGCAATAAACTATACTGAAAAGCAGAGTAAGAGAAGGTTTTCACTCCTAATTTGATTTATACAGTATCCACTTTTCATGAAAAAGATTGCAGCAAAATAATTTTGTGGTAGAGTCAAAAGGTTATCACATTTACAGATTATCAAGCAACTTAAATCCCAATGGGCCACAAATCTCCTGTGGATAACTGACAACTTCATTTAGCACTTTGTACATTAATACTGAATGGCAAAAAAGAAAAAAAAAGATCAATGAAAACACAAAATGGATTAGCTTTCCAAAGAATTCACTGAAGCTGTTTTTTTAAACACCAGAGATCTTCATATGATACCATGTGATCTTGAAGTTGGTACATTTGCTATTGCACATTTGATTATGAATATAAATTTAGTTAAAGGTAATTGTGAATAGAAAAGTATGTTACCTGGATGATGAAGTTTATATGCCTTTTGGTATTGACATGCTTTGGAAAATCTGTTTTGCTAACTAGCATAAATTTTCAGGCTGCTTTTCATTAGCACAGTATCTAATCACTCCCATGTTTATTATTATACTATCAAGTTTACCTAGTTAAGTTACAAAGTGTGTACGAGTGTGTGTTTTTCAATATTTATGTGTACATACAGGGATTGGTAATATAGAACAAACAAAAGCTTCTCTCAAACCTAAGGGATTGGTAATATAGAACAAATAAGAACAGCCAAGGTACAGCATGAGATCATGAGAGGTGATAGACGAGAGATATTAAGTTGTTTAATGATCCTCCCCTCTTCCCCTTCCCTTCCCTTCCCTTCCCTTCCCTTGCCTTCCCTTCCCTTCCCTCCTCTATTCTGTGATAGAATACAGACTATGTTCAATAAACTTTCGGGTAAAGTGAGGAGAAAATCAAAGAGCACTAGAGAGCAAAGTTATCATAATAACTTGAAAAAAAAGAAGGCTTGAAAAACAATAGAAAGATGAAACTATGACAAATGATGGTTAGGTCATTTAGGTAGGAATGACCAATTCTAGAGGTAAAGGATAGGGGAAAAACAGTTGTAAGAGGTCTGTAAAAACAGATCTTGGTTTAACAGTGTCACTGTATCACATATAGTGGTATGTAGTTGGAGAGTCAACAAGTCAAAATATGTGCCATAACCTTTCAACTCCATCCAGCATCAGTCAGAGCTCGAGCTCACCTGCAGTGCTATTCTCAGGCATGAGCTGCCAGAAAGCACGCCACCGAGTCCAGAAGTAAGCAATGCTGATAATCAGGTTCTTGCAACATAATCTGTGAGAAAAGACTGAAAGAAGGAGAATCCTTTAAGGGAAGGACATCGAGTCAGCATGTAATAATGTATAAATATTTTAAAAGCTGTTTGAAATAGCTTTTGTCCACACCCAGATTGGATAAAAAAAGAATAAACTTCAATTGCAGAAAGAAAGACTCAAGTTAAGCATTGAAATGCTTTCAAAAGAAAAGAATAACTAAGCTCTGGAGAAGATTATTTAAGATGATTGTGAATTTCATTAGAGGCTGAAGGAAAGGTTTGTATGACCAGAAAGTCTATTTTTTCAACTATATTAGGCACTTCAGTAAACAATTGAGAACAATAGCCTACACTTATGTCTTTATATCATTTTGAGTGGGCTTTCATTTTCCCTCATTTGGAAAATGTTGCCTTCTTATCAGTGGAGCTGCTGTGGGGTTGATTTCCTAAACGTAGCAGAAATGTAGGAACTTTTACCAATTGAGCTAAAATCTGACTTTATTTCAAGAACCTTACATAACTAAAGAAAACAAGTTGGATGGAATGCCCCTGTAGCCCTGGAGTAACACAGTGGCAAATCCAGTCCTAAATACACCCCAAATAAGTCAAGTAGAATTTGTCAAATACTTTACTGAATTGTTGCTCATTAATTTATTTTTTTTATTTTTCTTTCACAACCTGGTTCTTTTCTTCGCTTAACCTTATGTAAATATTTCAATTTATTTTGCAGCTGGTGAACAGCTAGGACATTGTGTTGTAATAAATGCTATGGATCCATCTAATGTTTCATAATAAATTTATCTTGTTTTCAAGTTAACATTGCTGTACAGGATATTTAACAGTCTTTATTAAAAATGTTTTAATACTGTTTTTAATATTTTGTACTTTAAAGATAAAGACAGTAGATATTAGGCAGATATAATGACAAATCAGGAAGTCCCTGCAATAGTTCATATTTCTTTCTCAGTAGAGCATATACTTTAATGACAAAACTACTGGATTTTGTCTAATATTAATGCTATGACATGTAAAAGAAATGTCAGTTTACCTTTATTCCCTTCAGATTATAAAGTTTTCCTGCCGGAAGAAAATAAAAATATTTCTTGTTTGTAAAAAATACTGACCCACTGAAGTAAAAAAAACAAGCTCCAAATTCTCAGAATTGACAAAATAAATGTGAAGCCTTCAAATTTAATCTCTCTTTTTTTTCAGGCACAACTTTTCTGGAAGACCCAAACTGTATATTACCAATGGGTTGGTACATGGAGAAATTATAAAATGAGATGAACTCTGGGTTCCCAGTATCTAAAGGAATGTCAGATTATCTATGCTTTTCTCTCTTTAACTCTAATAAATAACTGCTTAAATTATGCTTCACAAAGTCTGAATGCCTTCCTTACTGGGTTGGTCACAGACGAGGAGCTCCTGCTTGCAAACAAATCTATCTCTACCATTTTCCACTATCTGAATGGAGATTATACAGTGGATAGAACCAGACTCTTCCTAGAGGTGCAGGGTGAAAGGACATGGTGTGCTGGCCACAATTGCAACAATGGGTCACAACTTGCAGCAAAGGAAATTGCAGCTGGGCATGAGGAAGGAGCTTTTCACCATGAGAGTGGTGAAGCCTTGGAGCAGGTTGCTCAGAGAAGCTTTGGGATATCCACCCCTGGATACTTCCAAAACTCAACTAGATGAGCCCCATAGCAAACTTACCTAGTTTTGAAGTGAACCTTGCTTTGAAATGACCTGCAGAATCCCTTCCAGCTGAATTTTTCCTATGATTTTATGCACTCTTTTTCCATCTGGGGCACTACAATTCAGTTTTAACAAGCCAAGAAGCTATGTTAATTTGTTAAAAATATTTATATTTCTCTTTCAGTAGAACAACCAAGCTTTCTATGTTCATTATCTGTATTACTATTGGTACTGGTGTATTTCCTCTTGCTGTACCCAACTGTGTGAACAAGTATCTAGAAATAACTGGTGCTTTGACTCTGAGAGTGAAAATCTGCAAAGCCAGATACCACAGTATCTATACAGTTATGAAAACAAACAAGCAAACAAAAGGCTGTCTGGAGTTCCGACAGATTTGTGTTCATTTTTACAAGGCCTCCTTATGGTATGGAGTGGTAGAGAATTTTAAGTTAAAAAGAAGATTGTGGGAGGATATATAGGTGTTGTTTTTAAATAGAGCAGCAAAAGAAATTCTGAAAGAAAATATATACAGGTATTCTGTATTTAATAACAGCAATGTATTAGAAACACTAGAATGCAAAGGGCTGCCTTGGTCAATTAGTCCAGTCTCCTGTTACTTTAAGCAATGCATTGGATAATACTTCCTAATTCTTCCAGTCTCTCTCCCAAAGCTCTTTTGGTTTTGATTTTGTTTCAGTTACCTGTCCTCAGAGCTCCCACTGAAAGATTTCTTGGATTGCAAAATACATTGCAGCCACAGATGAGTTAAAATATGATACTGATCTTAATCTCTGCTCGATGTTACTCTATGAAAATCAATGGAGGGATGAATTTTCTCAGTCTCTTCACTCATTACAAAGGGGCAAACCATGAGCAGTTTATGAGGCTGCTCTCCAAGGCAGTGGGTAGAACTCATGGAATATTATATCAATGTTATAGTTACAATACTAGAGCACCACAGAAACAGCAGGCTAAAATTTGATTTAAATTTTGGTGGGAAGCCATTACAGGGAGGAACTTGCCAATGCGATCAATGTCTGTATTACTGAGCATGAAGCCTGCAGCATTATGTAGTAGTCAGAGTAGCCTCTGCGCAACAGCCTTTATGCTCTGATGTATCACAAGATGGGGACCAGTGGGGTAAAGCCCCTCCCACTGTAAGGGAAGATCAGGTTCGTGACCACCTGAGGAACCTGAACATACATAAGTCTATGGGACCTGATGAGATGCATCCCAGAGTCCTGAGGGAGTTGGCTGATGTAGTTGCCAAGCCACTCTCCATGATATTTGAAAAGTCATGGCAGTCAGGTGAAGTCCCTGGTAACTGGAAGAAGGGAAACATTGCGACAACTTTTAAAAAGGGTAGAAAGGAGGACCCTGGGAATTACCGACCTGTCAGCCTCACCTCTGTGCCTGGCAAGATCATGGAACAGATCCTCCTAGACGCAATGCTAAAGCACATGGAGGACAGGGAGGTGATTCGAGACAGCCAGCATGGCTTCACCAAGAGCAAGTCCTGCCTGACTAACCTGGTGGCTTTCTATGATGGAGTAACTGCATCAGTGGACAAGGGAAAAGCAATGGATGTCATCTATCTGGACTTCCAAAAAGCCTTCGACACGGTCCCCCACAACATCCTTCTCTCTAAATTGGAGAGATATGGATTTGATGGGTGGACTGTTCGGTGGATAAGGAACTGGTTGGATGGTCGCAACCAGAGGGTAGTGGTCAACGGCTCGATGTCCAAATGGAGACTGGTAACAAGTGGTGTTCCTCAGGGGTCCGTACTGGGACCAGTGCTGTTTAATATTTTCATCAATGACATAGACAGCGAGATCGAGTGCACCCTCAGCAAGTTTGCAGATGACACCAAGCTGAGTGGTGCAGTTGACACGCCTGAGGGATGGGATGTCATCCAAAGGGACCTGGAAAGGCTGGAGAGGTGGGCCTGTGCAAACCTCATGAGGTTCAACAAGGCCAAGTGCAAGGTCCTGCACTTGGGTCGGGGCAACCCCCGATATCAATACAGGCTGGGAGATGAGGGGATTGAGAGCAGCCCTGCGGAGAAGGACTTGGGGGTACTGGTGGATGAAAAGCTGGACATGAGCCAGCAGTGTGCGCTTGCAGCCCAGAAGGCCAACCGTATCCTGGGCTGCATCAAAAGAAGCGTGGTCAGCAGGTCGAGGGAGGTGATTCTGCCCCTCTACTCGGCTCTGGTGAGACCCCACCTGGAGTACTGCGTCCAGCTCTGGAGCCCTCAGCACAAGAAGGACATGGAGCTGTTGGAGCGGGTCCAGAAGAAGGCCACAAAAATGATCCGAGGGCTGGAGCACCTCTCCTATGAGGACAGGCTGAGAGAGTTGGGGTTGTTCAGCCTGGAGAAGAGAAGGCTGCGGGGAGACCTTATTGCGGCCTTTCAGTACTTAAAGGGGGCCTATAGGAAAGATGGGGACAGTCTTTTTAGTAAGGCCTGTTGTGACAGGATAAGGACTAATGGTTTTAACCTAAAGGAGGGTAGATTTAGGCTAGCTATAAGGAAGAAATTTTTTACACTGAGGGTGGTGAAGCACTTGAACAGGTTGCCCAGAGAGGTAGTGGAGGCCCCATCTCTGGAAACATTCAAGGTCAGGTTGGACGGGGCTCTGAGCAACCTGCTCTAGTTGATGATGTCCCTGCTCACTGCAGGGGGGGTGGACTAGATGACCTCTAAAGGTCCCTTCCAACCCAAACCATTCTATGATTCTATGATTCTATATGCTACATTGTTGAAAGCTTAAAAAAAAAAGGCTAGATCATTTTATTCTCAACATGTGGTACATAAAACATTTATATATTGTAATCCCCAAGAGTCTAAATACTGACCAGATTCATTGGTCCAGTTAAAGTATAGATTAAAAAGATGGTCTCTAACTGTGAGAGTTTCCAGTGTGAGCAGAAAATATATGCCTAGTGTGATGGAAAAGAGCAGCAGGAACAAGATTCAGTAACTAAGATGCCTTTTTAGATTTCTATGTATACATGTCTACAGATAGATCACATATACTGGGACTCATCCAGGACTCAGTAATGTAAACAAAAGCATCTGGTGTACTATCTGGTTCATTTTATTAGTGGAGTGTTTTCCCCAGGGCTCCAGTTGCTGTTGTAGAATGGCATGGATCTCCTGTAAATCGTATGTCCAATCTTGAGCTGATTCTTCCCCTGGGTGCTTCATTCAGTTGCCTAATCATAAGCTCCTTGCATTATCTAAGGAACCCTAGCATACAAGACATGTGGAATGGAATGGAATGGAATGGAATGGAATGGAAAATAAAGGAAAGGAAAATAAAGGAAAGGAAAGGAAAATAATGGGAAATGGGGGAAGGGAAGGGAAGGGAAGGGAAGGGAAGGGAAGGGAAGGAAAGGAAAGGAAAGGAAAGGAAAGGAAATTTAATTTGGAAGGGATCTACAATGATCATCTATTCCAACTGCCTGACCTCTTCAGGGCTGACCAAAAGTTACAACATGTTACTGAGGGTGTTGTCCAAATGGCTCTTAAACATTGACAGGCTCGGGGTGTCAACCACCCGTCTAGGAAGCCTGTTCCAGTGTTTGACCACCCTCTTGGTAAAGAAATGCTTCCTAAAGTCAAGTCTGAACCTCCCCTGGTGCAGCTTTGAACCATTCCCACGTGTCCTGTCATTGGATACCAGGGAAAAGAGCTCAGCAGCTCCCTCTTCACTTCCCCTCCTCAGGAAGTTGTAGAGAGCAATGAGGTTTCCTCTCAGCCTCCTTTTTTCCAAACAAGACAAATGCAGAGTCCTTAGCCATTCCTCATAGGACATGCCTTCCAGGCCTTTCACCAGCTTTGTTGCCCTCCTCTGGATGCATTTGGGTATCTTAATATCCTTCTTAAATTGTGGGGCCCAGAACTGCACACAGTACTCAAGGTGAGGCCACACCAACGCTGAATACAGCAGGATAATCACCTCTTTTGACCAGCTGGTTATATTGTGTTTGATGCACCCCAGGATGCAGTTTGCCTTCTTGGCTACCAGGACACACCATTGACTCATATTGAGCCTGCTGTCGACCAGCACCCCCAGATCCCTTTCTGCAGAGCTGCTCTCCAGCCACTCCTCTCCCAGTTTATACTTGTGCCCAGCATTACTGCATCCCAGGTGCAGAATCTGGCACTTGGACTTGTTAAATTTCATGCCATTGATGATTGCCAAATGCTCTAATATATCTAGATCCCTCTGCAAGGGATCTTCTTTCTCAAGAGAGTCAAAAGCACCTCCCAGTTTTTTACTGTCAGCAAACTTACTAATGGAGCATTCAACTCCTATATCCAGCACTTCTGGGTCATTTGCTGTTGCTGTTCCTAGAAAAAGTTAGCTGTTGCAGACTTGGGCAATGCAGACAGGATATTGGCATGAAAGGAGTGGGGTTTTAACATCATTGCCTTGTCAGCAAGGTACGATTCCAATTTTCCACAAAACTTTGTTCTCTATCCTGCTGAAGACTACAGACCATGTATGTTTAGTATGGTGTTGTGGTAGGCTAACCTCAGCCAGCAGCTAAGCACCAGACAGCTGCTCCCTGAAGGATCACCTTCATCCCAGTGGGATAGGGAAGACAATAGGAAAAACAAAAGCAAAAAAATCCCTCATGGGTCAAGATAAAGATAGTTTAATAAGCGAAGGAAGAAGAAAGAAAAAAAAAAAACATCCAAGAGATGCAATGGTAATTATGTACAACCTCCCCCAAGTAGATTGATGCCAACCCACTCTCCCAGGAATGGCTACCTTCCCCCAGAAAACTCCTTCGCTCACTTTTTATTGCTTAGCTTGATGTTATATGGCATGGAATATCCCTTTGGTCCGCTCAGGTCTGCTGTCTTGCATGTGACCCCTCCCAAGTTCTTGTGTACCCGCCAGCCTACTCACTACAGGAGCAAAGTGGGGAAAAAGATAAAACCTTGACGCTCTGTAAGCACTTCTCAGCAATAGCTAAAATGCTGGTGTGTTATCAAAACTGTTTTAGGCACAAATCAAAACCACAGCACCATATTGGCTGCTATGGAGAAAATTAACTCCATCCCAGCCAGACCCATTGCAGGTACTCACCAAGTAAAGTGGTTTACCAGTTTGGATAGCTCCTTTAAGTGCTATTAGATTAGCTTTAACAATGTCAACTTTTATTGGACTATGATATTGCTTCATTTTGAAACCTGGAGGCTATTATGAAAGGATTCAATTCTGTCTGGAGACATTTAAAATTTGTGTGTCTAAAGGTGACTAGACATCAAACTCATTAGTCAGTGTAAAAACTGAGACATTCAGCTCACTCATCAGTGGTGTCTTAGGTGGGATATAGTTGTATGAAATTAGCCAAAAGAAACTTAAAACAACTCATTTGGGTTCAAAGATGTGACATGGGTTCAGTGAGACCTGAAGACTTCTGGAAGCTGTAGTGGGAGGCTAGTCTGGACACTCTGCAGCACTTAAAAAGACATTAAGTCTCAGTTCAGTTGGGTTAATAGGTAACCAGTGCTGTTTGATATGCTCAGGGTTACCTGAGACACCCCCAGTGACTTGGAGATTTCACACAAGACTTCCAAGGGACCCTCACCCTTCTGGAGAGGCAGCTGGAAGCCAGGCAGGATGCCCTAAGGCATCTAAGACAGCATTATTGCCTTAGGCAGTTATATATAAACTACATTTTATTTTGAATCCTGCACCTTGAATCTATCTGAGACCTTATCTTTTCATGGGTGACAAATGAGGAATGATGTGTGATGAATAAGTTTTTGTGATAACCTCACAGTTTCTTCCTTCTCTGTATTTTCTCAGAAAAGATATTACATAATCACAATTTTTTTGGCTTTTATTTTCTTTTTTAACAAAACTTCTCTTATGTCACTGCTCGAAATCAGGACTTGTTTTCTGGAGTGCAGTCACTATGGCCTTTTTGCCAAGACCTCTAATTTAGGCTTTGATTGAACTTCTTAGCTCTTTGAGGATTAAAAGCCTGGGAAAGCTTAGATCAGTAAACAGTAGAGAGAAGCTAAAACTGCTGTTCCGTTAAAAATTCATACATTTGTTCAGTGTTAACTGTTTGAAATCTCTGCATAGTCCTATAATCAAAGTGAAGTTGCTTTATGTAGACACCTGCAGGAATTATGGCATCCAAGATCTGATCCTCAGTGAAAAAGTATAATAAGCTTATTTCTGAGTATTGCCCAACCCCCAGTAATTGATATCCAAGATGCTTCCAAGTCAAGACTATAATTGCATCCATTGTGCAAGACACTACCAAATCTTCACCTTTCCCCAGTGCTGGGCTACATATTCATGCTACCAGATTTATTTGAAAAGTGGAAGATAGTTTTACATATAAACCTGGTGCTTAGGCGATTTTTAAACAACACAGTTCTATCCACAGTAAAGGGAATATTAAGGCTAAAAAAGACAGCCTAGAAATTGAAGATTTTGCTTTGTTTTTTTTTTAGCAGGGATTAAAAAGTCAGCCACATCTCACCTCTGGAACCTCCATCCATGAAGTAGATCTGAGTAAGATTTCTGTGATTTACTAAGCAATGATGAGCAGTTTGGGATCTTATACAGCTGACACTAATCACTGCAGTAGTGCTGCAGTAAGGAAGTAATGTGAGCTATGTGATGACTGTTTGTATTTGTAAGCCTTCAGCTCCCAAAAGCTTCTGGCTAACTCTTGAAGCCGACTTAATTATTAATAATAAAAAAATAATAATAAAAATAAAACCTCAGGCTATGATCTGGCCTTGAAAACCAAAATGAAACTAAGAATCCAAAGTTCATTATAGATTATAATTTCTTTACTCAGAAGGTATTTCTATTTCTTGTGATACTACTCTGTTTTTCATAGCTCCTGACCATGATTTATGATAATATTCTGCAATATTCTTATGTTACAGACATTTAGTAAGAAAGCACTTTTTGATTTATACTGCAGAAGAATATTATTGATTGTGTAGTTTACAATTGTCTTGAATTATCCTACCTGCAAGATTAATCCAGGGTGGAAACAAATCTCAAGAAATCTGGTGAGTGAGTTGTAATTTCTCAATCAATTGGTTTCATAATTCTGTGGTTTTGACTTGTATCTGTTGTGTTCATTTTAATATGAGTTTCATAATGAAATTCAGGAGGAACAAGGAAAATGCTTGCATGCACACAGGCAAAGTAAGTCTGTTTAGCACCATTGACACACAGCAATGAAATGTGACTAACTTTCCTGGCCAAAAAGCACCATATTTATTTATTCACCTATCTATTTATCTGTCTACTTATTTATTTTAGGGGAAAACATGCATGCAGGTATATGGGCAAACCCAGCCTTTGTGTCATTCTCATTTACTCTTCAGTTTATTACAAAATATTTGAAATTGTGTATTGTTACAAATCTACCTTAGAGCCTACTGCTGGCAGTCTATTAGTCAGAAACCAGCATGTTATAGAATATTTATAGGCACATGAGTTGCTTATCTCTTACTCATAATTTCACAGAAGTATATTAGTCATGGTGAGACCTTTAGCTACAGGGAATTCTTGGAAAAGCCAAGAGTGAGGAAGAAAAGCACAGGAATACACAGAGAAGGCAAGAAGGAAAACATGTAACGGCAAGTAACAGTGACTTATGTCAGGAAGCAGCTCACTTTTCAGCTCAGTTCAGAGCAGTGAGGTGAACATGAAAAGCTATAATGAAACAAGAAATAACAGTTGCCGATCCTCACTCCAAAAACACCAGAAAAATAACAGACACAATTAGATTAACATAGCCTATAACCTGTTTGTTAAGGAAGTCATAGAGCAACTTGTTGTTCAGCAACAAAGAGTTAAAACAAAGTTTTCAACTTGTGTTAGAGGTTTTGCCTTAACTAGGAGACTGTCATCTAATATTTTCCTTTTGGAGATGTTATACAGTTTGTGTAAATATATGTAATTAAATTCTTGTATGCTAAGGCAAAAATGCCATATGTCATGAATTCAATGACACCCTTTCTCTGGAACTATTACACAAAATTTGGGGCCCTTATGCTCATGTCTTTCATGTATTTCTGGAACCTATANCAGAATAATTTTTAAGTTTCTTGTTAATCTTTAATTAATAACAATGCTAGATATTGGAAATATTAGATATTTTATTCAACCATTTAATTGGGGGTTTTAATGCAATTTTTTAAGTAGTTCCACAAACTATATACAGTTTTCTAAAAGGAAAATATTAGATGA
>VYZW01041588.1:11780-25094 GCA_013401315.1 Balaeniceps rex
CAGAATTAATGTATATTTTCAGGGATAAAGAAATTATAAATAAGTATTTAGGAAGTATTTCACTTCAGAAATTTTAATTTCAAATTTTTAAGAAAACTACATTATTTCATTTTTCTTTTTTTAACCTATTTCCTCTTTTGAATGATTCCATGATGAAAGAGTTGTTTTCAGTTTATTTTTCTCATCCTTAAAGATAAAAGGCATACAGGTATTTAAATTTTGATGTTTAATATTTCATCAACTAATGTTAGGTGAGGTGAATCTTAGAGGTGAATCTTAGCCTGCATGTATAATTATCTTCGTAGTTCATAGAATTAAGTCTAGAAGTCTGCTCACCTCTACATGATGGGCTGTTGGGCTGTATTTGGCTGTCTCTTTGCTTTGTACCTGTCATATTCCTCCTCTTGGGAGACTGGGGACGACAGGCCAAAACCAGAAGATCCCAGGGTACTGGCACTGCCTGAGACAGGACATTTTTAAAGTGAGACACATACAGATGGCCAGAGTGAACTGTCAGCAGGTGGCCTAGTTTAGTGTTGTCTTTGGCAAGTTCTGCAGACCCAGAGGATGGAATTAGTGGCTTGATTGATCACACTGATTTTGTATGCCTTAGTAAGAGAAAAATATTCCTACATGCATGAATTCTAAAGGAGACGTTGCTTACGTTTGCAACGGAGGTTTGTACAAGTTGTTTTGGAGGGATGTGTATAGGGCAAGTTAGAATTAGGACTGAATTTAGACCTAGTTCTCTAGTCCTAGAAAACCTGGCATTTTTAGAGAGAAATTCACTTGACTACTCTCAGCTATGTATTTTATAGTGAGATGAAATGGCCTCTGGCGATAATGAGATCCAAACTATCTGTTTCTGTGCAGTAACTGATATGAGCTTAATGTAGATGGATCGCATCCCATGGCATCTCAAAGTGGCAGAGAGATTTTTGGACAACACATCTGAGAAATGTTGTTCTAGGTGCAAGGAAGAAAGGAATTGGGAGTCAAGAAAGGGTTTAGAGCAAGAGAAAAGGTTGAAAAGGGTTGTCTGTAACAGGATGAGGACAAAGATAGGCAGAAAACAAGAGAAGAGAGGGGCCTTGGGGAATTCTGCATAGCTAGATATGGTGGAACATGTGGTCCTCGAGGTCCAGTTGCTGGTGGAGCAGTGGAGATAGCCACTTTGCACAAGATATGAGAAACTCATATACCCATACAAGTTCTTTCCATATANTTCCTACATGCATGAATTCTAAAGGAGACGTTGCTTACGTTTGCAACGGAGGTTTGTACAAGTTGTTTTGGAGGGATGTGTATAGGGCAAGTTAGAATTAGGACTGAATTTAGACCTAGTTCTCTAGTCCTAGAAAACCTGGCATTTTTAGAGAGAAATTCACTTGACTACTCTCAGCTATGTATTTTATAGTGAGATGAAATGGCCTCTGGCGATAATGAGATCCAAACTATCTGTTTCTGTGCAGTAACTGATATGAGCTTAATGTAGATGGATCGCATCCCATGGCATCTCAAAGTGGCAGAGAGATTTTTGGACAACACATCTGAGAAATGTTGTTCTAGGTGCAAGGAAGAAAGGAATTGGGAGTCAAGAAAGGGTTTAGAGCAAGAGAAAAGGTTGAAAAGGGTTGTCTGTAACAGGATGAGGACAAAGATAGGCAGAAAACAAGAGAAGAGAGGGGCCTTGGGGAATTCTGCATAGCTAGATATGGTGGAACATGTGGTCCTCGAGGTCCAGTTGCTGGTGGAGCAGTGGAGATAGCCACTTTGCACAAGATATGAGAAACTCATATACCCATACAAGTTCTTTCCATATAGAAAAAATTCTATTTCTCTTGAGGATTACATGCTAAGAAGAATGAGTTTTTTCTTGAGGGGGCAGAAGAAAAGGGAAACATTTTACCTCCCTACCTGACTCAAGCTATCTGTCCAAAAGGAATGGTACTGCAAGCAGCTACCTACAATGTGTAGAGGGATAGAGCTGTGTTTTGATGAACAAAACATGTTGGAGTTTTCATGCTTCTAGCTGTCTCGTAACTTCTCAAGAACTTGCAGGTAACATTCATAACTTCAAAGTTGGGGCTTTTATTAGTGAGAAAAGCTAGAACAGGCTGTCTCTTGACAAATAACAGTGGTAATTTGGATACAAATGGTCAAGTCTTGAAGACAAACTTCTGCACCAAGAAACTTACAGCCAAAATATAATGGACAGGTGGATAAATAAGTGTGAACTTGCCTTAGAGGCCAAAAGATCAAATTCTTTTTTTTGTTTACTTGTTTTGGACTGTTATTTGAGCCATACTATTTATGGTCCACTTGAATGCTCAACTGCGAATTGTGCGGCACGGGCTACTTGAAAGACAGGTGTCCAAAATGAAGAAAGACATTTCAGTGCTATTGTTGCTATTTCAATCTGAAACGTGTGGATGAAAAGGGGCTGTGAGGGTTTGGTGCAGTAAGGATGCAATACTCCTTCCAAACATATCTTCCCATCACTTTTACTTGTGTGTGTGTGGTTTATTTTTCCTGATTAGGACTGTTGTTAACCAAAATATACTCTTTTCCTATTTCTTTGTTCATTTAGCCATTCAGATGTTCTCAGAAGTCAGTCTCTTCTCCCAAGTAGCAAGTGATAGGATGAGAGGAAACGGCCTCAAGTTGCGCTAGGGGAGTTTTAGATTAGATATTAGGAAAAACTTCTTCACGGAGAGGGTTGTCAAGTATTGGAGCAGGCTGCCCAGGGAAGTGGTGGAGTCACCATTCCTGGAGGTATTTAAAAAACAGGTCGACGAGGCGCTTAGGGACATGGTTTAGTAGTGAACAGGTACGGTTGGACTTCATGATCTTAAAGGTCTTTTCCAACCAAATGATTCTATGATTCCTCAAAAAAATGTCAACAGTATCTCTAAATTCTACCTGTCACCTCCTTCCTTCCTTCCTTCCTTTAATTTAACTTTATAGCTCTTTATTTAGAAAAGGGTCTTTCGCATTTCACCTTTTCAAGAGGGGACTTCATGGGAAGTTTGGAGATCAGCAGTTTTCTGCTCTCTGGAGACAGAGAATTTCTAGAGGTGTCTTAAATTTCTAACTGCACAATGAAAGAACTGCATACACTTCTGAGCTTCTTGCCATGTCTTCTCAAGCTATCAAAATCCCCCTCCTGCGAAACTGCTGTGCATTGTTTTAAAATGCTATAGCTCCTCCATCCCATAAATCTCTAACTTCTCAAGAACTTTCATTTTGATATCAGTGGACTGATGCACTTGCATCACCATCATTTGATGTGCGAGGTATCTTTCTCAGTGGGTCGGTCACTGTGGAGAACATCTCAATGTCAAGAGCACTAGAGCTCATCCAGTGTCATGCCAACAGGGAAGGCCTGGGCGTGTGCACAATTGCTCCATTTGGCAAATCCTGTCCCAGAATTAATATTTAAAATATCATCCAAAATGGTGCTAGTAGATTTAGCATAGTCAGTGACTCAGTTAACATGTTTTGGCAGCTAGAAGATGAGGCCCCAAGAAGGGATGGCACCCACCACCACTGAGCTCTTCTGCGCCTTAAGCTTTGTACTGGCATTGTATTAATTCGTTCTGTCACATGTCATGGTGTATGACTTGGAGTTTCGCACAGCCTTGCCCTCTAATGAGTCCTGGCATCTATTTCTTAATGAGAGAGTGCGAGTGCCATAGGAGTAATTTGGGTGGACACATCCTGATGGATGAGGCTCTTGCACTCAAATTTCCCTCTTTCAAGCCATGTGTGTAGCCAAGCTGAAACTGCATAAGCAGAGCAGAGTTACTTAAGTTTTATCTCAGTTGATCAGTGTGACATTAAGCATCAAGCCTTGAATTTTTTTTATAACCATGTGAATGAGCATGCTGAACATTTAAGACAACCTGCAGTTGGCCCGTGACCATGTTTACTTTGGACTGATATTCTACCTGCTGCACCTGCATACTGGTGCAAATGATGCAGGTAACATGGGGCTTCATTGTGCTTCATGTTGGTTGTTGAAAAGATATGTTACAGAGCTGTGGTGTACCAGTAACTGAAGTACAGCCATTCTAAACTTCTTTTTTTTTTTTTTTGCTTTTATAGTAAATCAATAATTTGTTAAAAGGCTGCTTTAGATATAGAAAAAAAATCTGTGAATGAAGCTGAAAGATATTCCCCCCCACCCCGTACTTTTTTTTTCTTCTGTACCTTTTTTTCCCCCAAAAAGCCCTCCCAATTAAATATTCATTTTTGTGTTCTTGCAAGCATGTTCACTATTGGCTTTCATTTTTCTGTTTATGACGGTCTCGACATGAAAGGTAGATACCACCTGAATTCTTCCAAGCTTGGGAAGACCAGCAGCTTCTTGGTTCTCTTCAGCCACTGGAACAATCTGATTCCTCATGTTCCAAACTATGGCTGTTTTTTTCCCAAGGTTCCTGAAAAAAATGTTCCACAACTTGAATCTTTTAAGTCTCACACCTCCACTAAGCCCCATGTGCCTGAACTAGTTCATCAACCAATTCACAACATTTGCATTGGTACTGCATCCTAGGCCTGGCCTGGTGCAGTCCAAGTCTTGTTATAGACCTCGTACACACATACAAGAATTGATTGCTAGCCAAATTAAAATAAGGCAAAAGCTGCTACTGGTCCACTTAAAATGACACCGATGCAACAATAATTCAAATTGTTTAATTAAAATAAAAGGTATGAAATTAGTAATGTAATTAATATCAATATCCTGACTACACTGTCCTCTTGCTTTCCCTCTTCTCCAAGCTACTTTCCCACCCTTTTAGTTGCCTGTGATTTCCTGTGGGCGCTGGCCAAGGGCTATCATGGCAAGATGTCAGTTCCCCAAGTTGCCAGCATCACTGTTGATGGCAATAGTTTCTTCTGATACTCCAGTTTTGTGGTTTGCTTGGGGTTATTTTTATACTGTTGTTTGTTAGTGAGCTTTTTTCCCAGTGATCTATCATACTATACTATGCTAGGCTTCTCAGTCACACATGGTGCTTTGCTGGACTTTTGCCATAGACGATATGACTAAACCTTACTAAATATAAACAAGTCTAAGTTTTAAACCTACTGAACAAGGACTGTGGTTAAGAAAATAACCATCTGACCATTTTCTTTTGGTGTTAAGAGTTTAGTCACCTGATTATTTTGCTGCTAGAGCAAGCAAACAAGTCAAGACCAGTTAAGATGAGGGCTAAGAGGAGGACTTGGAGTCAGTGGTCTGTTACTAACGACGGCAACATCATATCACCAACACAGCCTGCAATAAACTGAGGAATAAACTCAATTTTCTGCCACTGCTGCCTTTCATGAGCTGTTTACCATGATTTCTGCAACTATGGAAAGCAAACTCTTTCCTGGAGATCAGTGACATGCCCCAGAAGGACTTCAATTTATACTTTATAAATATCAAAATCTTCCTTAAAAAATGATGTTATCATGATGTCAGAAGTATCAGTGGGAGCCCTGAAAGTCCAGTTCTTTGGTTACTGCTTTGGAAGAGAACCATGCTTCTGTTGTCTCCTAGTGCCCAAGGCTCTGGGTGATGCTATAAGTTACACCCATCTTGCTCTTTTCCTCCTTGTCACGTGTTCTTCTTTGCCCTTTCCAAGTCACGACCATCCTGGGTTTTACTGCTCTCTTTAATCCTCACTAAGTGCTGCTGTTTCTCACTCTGCTCCATGTTGATGTGAAAAAAGTGGAGATGAGGGGAGGAGGTACACCATGTAGCATCTTTCTTTGGGACTTAGCACCTACAAAGCAGCCAGTTACCTTGGGCTTCTCTTGAGGCTTGCAGGGTAGCAGCACAGGATTGGTTCTGGAGGGGTTGGAGCTTCACATCCCAAGAGCCTTCCTGATGTCTACAACTGTTTTGGCACACACTGACAGTTTGGAAGACTGAAAATCTTGCCTAGAGTGTATTTTCTATTTGGAAACCCATGTGCTTTTCACCTTTCTTTGTCTTGGTTCTTCACCCTGTAAATAAAACATGGCATTAACGATGAACGTTTTCTTCAAATCAGCTTCAAGTTAATCAAGCGTAAAGCACTGTGTTGCTGTTAATTCTGTAGTGAACTGTCCTGAAGTCACTTGCCATGCAAGGTTTTTGATGATGTAGCCTGGATTTTGGGTCAGTGTTGTGGTTTAACCCCAGCCAGTAACTAAGCACCACACAGATGCTTGTTCACTCCCCCCACAGCGGGATGGGGGGAAGAGAATTGGAAGGACAAAAGTGAGAAAACTTGTGGGTTGAGATAACAGTTTAATAATTGAAATAAAATAATAATAAAAAATTGTAATGAAAAGGAAGATAACAAAGAGAGAGGGAAATAAAACCCAAGAAAGACAAGTGATGCAAATGAAAAAAATTGCTCACCACCAACCGAGAGATGCCAAGCCAGTCCCTGAGCAGCGGCCCCCCCCGCCAACCTTCCCCCAGCTTTATATGCTGAGCATGACGTCATATGGTATGGGATATCCCTCGGGTCAGCTGGGGTCAGCTGTTCCAGCTGTGTCCCCTCCCGACTCCTTGTGCACCCCCAGCCTGCTCGCTGGTGGGGTGTGGTGAGAGGCAGAAAAGGCCTTGACTCTGTGCAAGCACTGCTCAGCAGTAACGAAAACATCCCTGTGTTGTCAACACTGTTTCCAGCACAAATCCAAACCACAGCCCCATACCAGCTACTGTGAAGAAAATTAACTCTATCCCAGCCAAACCAGCACAGTCTGTTAGAAAGTTGCTCTCCGGAGTTTCGTGATTTCTCCCTTCATATGCTGTGCTTATGGGCTGAGGGATCCGTGTGCGTGCAAGGGAAAGCTGCAGTCTAGCTGAACTAACTGGGGCCAGTCTGTAACTGAAAACTGGGCTACTCCCAATCCCTTCATTAGGAAAAGAGAAAACATGCTGCTTCTCTTTTTTATGTAACCATCAGAGAGTGAGATCCAGCCTTACTGTAAGACTTCGCCCTGGCTCAGAAGAATCTCCGTATTTCTGGAAATAATTTTCTTCCTCTTATCTTCTTATCTTATCTTCTTATCTTCTTTTACCATAGGATCCAATCCTTTTCTCTCTTTCACTTGTAGAATACAATCCTTTCACCTCTCGGCAAGTGTAGAAAGACACCGATGAAATTAGTGATGATCTTTTGTAAAATGAAGCAAAAAAAAGTGTCATAGTCCATATTGATTGTTGGTATTAAAATGTCATGTGAATTTGTTATTTATTAAAATCTTTTGGTGACTTCTGCAGCCTCTTAATTCCTAGCCCCTGGTGGAAAGGTGAGAGGGTTAGTCTTTGTTTAAAAAGCAACTAAAAATCTTCTGTGCAATATTCTTTCCGTATCCAGGATCGCATTCATTTTGGTGCGTTACCCAGGAAAGTGCTTCTTGACCAGGCAGCTGATGAAAGCAAACTGAATCTGTGGGGCAGAGCTGTACAGACTCGGAAATCTGCCTTGGTGAGGAAAACTCTGGGATTGATGCCTGTATTTCATCTTTGTAAACAACTTTGGCAGGCTTTACATTTTATTTTACTACACTGGGGAGTGAAGGTCAGGTCTTTGGTTAATGTAAAAATTTACCGAGTTCAGCGTAGAGATGATGATTTACACACGTCTTCTTACTATCTAGCCCAGTTTTGTAAGTGACTGGTGGTGCTGGTGAACATGGGTGAAATACAACACTGAAAGATGCTTTTACTAACTCTGTGAAAGCACCTTTTAAGACTGCAGATTTTTTTTCCTCTCTTACTAGAATCACTTGATGAGAAAAACCACGTAAACCTTCAAGTTTAAAAGCGTTCTCCGTTTTGTGGCACGGGTGATAAATAGGATTTACAGCTGTGCTGGCAGGAGGGATCCAGCAGCATGTGACATGTGGTTTGACAGAATTTGGCTGGGACTGGCTTACGCCCCTTCCTCCGACAGTGGTACATTCCCGGGGTCTCTCTCCGAGGTGTCACTGCTTCTTTGGAAAGCTGATTGGCACGGACACCGGGGCAGGATGCTCCGGACAGTGATTTTCATGGGGTAAAGTGGATGATCGGCAGCAGCCCTGCTGGGAAGAGTGGGAGAGGGAGGAACAATACAGCATCCAGAGGCAGGGAGCCCGAGCTGGGAAGGAGGGGAAGGAGAGGGGTTGCCTTTTACTGAGGAACAGCGTGATTTTCCCTTCTCTCCCTTGAATTCTAAAACTTGAAACACCAAGAGCACTGTGGATTTATGCTTTTACATATCCCTCCAGTCCGGACGTTGAAATAGAAGCAGCTGTGGAGCTCTAGGAGGGATGCTCTACACAGGGTTTATGAATAAGGTACGTCCTGTTTCTCCTCTTGTTCTTGTAAGATGCTGAAAGTATGGGTGTGTATGCGAAAAAAAATGCAGGTGTAAAAATGCATGGATACATGCACATCTAGGTGCTTGCGCTATGGAATGTCACTGTTTTCTTAATTTAGGTCCATCTTCATATTAGCTTTACTAAGTTTCATGTAGAATCTTCTTGATTGCCATTCTACTTTTCTTCTCCTTCCTGTGGAACAAAATGTTTCATCATAGGAATAAAGAATTTAGGGTGTAGCCTCCTGAAAGGTATCTGAGAAAGTCAGAAAAATTTTCTGAAAGTTTTGATAGTTAATGTTTGCACAGAGTCCTTTATTTCTTTCTCTCCTCCACCCCTTCTCATGGCATTAGGGTCTCTAGGCATGTGTGATATAACAAGGGATAATTTCATGATGTAACGTGCCTGGGCAGCATAATGATATTTTGATAAATATTGGCCTTTTTGGACTGGTGTTTCCTTTAGTCTTTTTGGAGGTCTATACAGATCTGGCATCACCTTTATTGCAGAATGAATCTGGAAGAGAACTGATCGTTTGTGTCCCTGGGCAATATTAGGAGCCTAAAATATTGATTGGTTTAATTTGATACTGATTATTGGTTAAGTTCAAAGTAAGAAATTAAAACGAATGTCCCAAAACACTCCCTTACAACAAGAGAGAAAGTATTTGCAGAAACTCTGTTCATGTCCTTCCTCACAGCTTTTCTTGTTCACAGAGAGAAGGTAATTGCCTGGAGTTGTAAAGCTGTAAGTCAGCAGAGTGTTGCGATGGCACGTTGCGCCAAAGAAAAACCAGCTCTTTGTATCGAGCAGAACTCTAAACTGCAAATTAATTGCAAATTAGCGCTGAAGTACGCGTCTGAGAGTCAGGCATCAGCAAATCCTGGTGTCTGCATGCAGCTGGAGAGTGTTTCTTTGCTGGGCAGGATGCAGGAATCCTCTCTGTGTACCTGGCTGCACCGAAGTTTGCCTTGCTGAACTACTGCTTCAGTAGTAAACAGGCAGCAAAAGGACAATTTTAATATCAGTCTCAGCCTGTAATAGGAGGAGAGAGATCCAGCAGAGAGAGTGAGGGAAGGGGAGTCAGCGTTTCCAAGTTACATTCCCAGCCTCTGACTCGCTGTGTGACTCTACGGAAATCTCTAAGCCACTCTAATTCGGTTTACGAGCTGGAAAATAGTTATGCATGTATTTACTGAGGCCTTGTTGTTTTACACAAAAAAGGAACAGGTGAGATTTCATAAGCTGGTTTGCCAGGAAGCCGCTTGTTTCTCCTTGGGACCGGACCAGGCGTTTGTGTGTCTCCAGGACACTTGCTTAATGGACAAACAGAGCGATGTTGAAGTGGAGGAATAGGATTTCCTCTGCAGTAGGAAACCTCCACCTAAAAGTGTTCCAGGAGCCAAAACCAAAATTGCAGGTGCTGTATGTTGTAAGTTGACATTGCCTTTCTATTCTTCTTTAGCTGGTCTTGTTTTCATAGCTTTTCCTTGTAGCCTGGTCTCCTGTGGTGCTACCATCGGGGTACTGTTTTCTTGGTTAAAGCTGTACTTGCTGGGCCACTTTGCCCTGGTTTTTGCCCTCTCCATACCATGCCTTGACTGTGACTACTTTTCCTTTTCTTCTAGACAGTCTCTGCTGATTACGTAGCTGCTGTATTTGAGTGGCACATGCTTTTTTCACAACTCAGCCTCAGGAAAGCAGGGGTTTGAAACCTGCTTTATCGCTGCTGTGCTGTAGGTACTATAGAAATGTTCTTATTCAATAAAACCTTTGCAGCCTCTTCAGATCCTATGAAATGTCTGCTCTGTTTTCTTTTGCTTTGTTTTGGCTCAGGTCTATAGAGACACCCTAATTCCCTCTGCAAGATTAGGAGGGGGGTAGAGCCAGATATTTGGCACATGTAAGTCAGCATTACTCCGCTGCAGCAGGTTCACACAGCTGAAGATCTGCTCGCCACCAGGACTCCCAGGAAAACTGTTGCAAGAAAGTATAGTCCTTCCTGCCCCAGACAACAGCAGGGGTGTGCACCCCAAAATTCATAAACAGGGTGAACTCAAACATGGATGTGAGGAAATTCTGGTGTGCCAGAGGGCTCCCTGGGGATATAGTGGGAACACAGACCTTTTCCTCCTCTTATGCTGTGTCTTTAAGTAGAGGAACTTTGCAATGAGGGCTCGAATCTGGAGATAGATTTTTTTAATCCAAGCAGGGCTCCTGGTATAACGTGTTATTCTTCTTGGGCAAGCTGTAGATGCGTTTAGGGTGCTGCCTTCCTGTGCCCCTTGGTACGGGAAATGTCCTCTGCTGTGGGCACTGGCTCAAGCGCAAGGTGCTGCGTAGCGTGCTGTTGCGGTGTTGGTGTGTACGATGCTTTGCAGCTAGGTTGATTTTATGAACTAAAACCCGAGCAGAAGGAAATCTGTACTGTTGTTTATCAACCATTTACATGGCTCTTCATTTTAATTTTTGTTCCCAAATCAAGTTTCTCTCAGTGATTCTTAATCACCCTCTATTCTTCAGAGAAAATAAAGTTTGAGTTTGAATTCAGGTTCTTCCAAATTCCTTGATGCTTTCCTCTCTTCTTCCTGCACCTGCATCTCTTGCAATTAATTTATATTTTGTGATAGAATATCATGGTGACTTTCAATTTTTTTTGGAGTCCCTAAAAAGCACTGTTGGTGCCCATTTCTTGCCAAAGCCATGGCACTTGTCACTGTACAAGTGCACTTCTCCATATGTGTGTTACCTCTTCAAGGCACTTGAATTGGCCTTCCTTGTGTACAACCCTACTCAAACTCCATTTTGCATTAACAGGTCTTTTATCAAGGCTGAATTCAGCAGATTATTGAATCTAAACTAATTACACTCCTAAAATAGTGAAATTAATCCCTAATATTATTCCTCCCAAAAAGGATCTGCCTTTATCAGATATTAAGGATTTTTGGGGAAAATAAGTCTCTCTGATGTAACAATGTGAGTTGTTTAAGAAGTGAGTGGTCCCAAGTTTCTCTCTTTGAGAATTTTAATTAACCTCAGAAAAAATTCACCGCGGGGGGCTGTGAAATTCCCGTTGTTAAGAACAGGCTGGGCAATCATCTGTAACAACATAACCAGAATTTATCCTGCTATGAAATCAGATAAGGAGTACGTGTTTGCTTGATGTCTTCTCCAGCCTGTTTTTCAGTCATAAGGGTTGTAAAGATCATATGCCGCAAGTTCATTTCTCAGTGTCTGCCTTCTGCAGGGTGTAAAGCCCGGCCACCACTCCGTTGGCTCTCTTGGAAATACCACCCAATCTTCCAAAATTATCATTGAGCATCGTGGTTCTGGCCTCTTGGAAACCACATGCAGTGGGTTTTATTAAAAGCCAGAGTGAACTGCTGAGAGATTTATTTTCATCATCAGAGGTGACTGTTGTGAAGGCTGCTCCTCTACCCATCTTGCTCAAATATACTGTTGTTTCCAGAAGAAGGAAATTTTCCACAATTTTCATGCCCCAGCACCTTCAGATCCTGCTCCTGGACACAAACATATATCTGGGTACTGTTGGGCATATTAGCAGGCATTACAGCACAGAGAGCATTATTTGTTGTTTTGTTGAGCTATAGGAAAACAAACCCACAAATAAATTGTAAAATTGAGATGACTTCAGGTTTGTGGGTGTTGTTATGTGCCCTTTGGATATTGAAGACTAACTGGATAAATACAGCACTTTGAAAACATAATGCTTGTGATTTTTCACATCAAAAATTGAAAACATAACAGCCTGCTGAGATGAATCTGAAATTTCAGTTTTGATCTCCTTGTAAATAAACTTGTAAATAAATCAGTTGTGTTCCGAAGATGCTATCCTGGGGAAAAAAACAGCTTCAGGTGTCCGAGTATGACATCACCTGCAAAATCATAGTCTGTTGTTACTGGAGCTAATAAGTTCATTCTTACTTCAAAAAAGCATTCCGTGCCTTTACATCTCTTAGGACAGCTTGTGGTTTATAATAATTTTCCAAAACAGCAGAACACATTATTCTTGCTCGTATCACTGACTTGAGAGCCATTACACCAGCACACATTAGTCCATTGGCCCACCTCTGCCATAGACACAAATTCACTCTATTTTCCTTCTGGGGGAAGAGGTTTAGCAATTTGCTGAAAATTGCCCATCAAGTAGAAGAAGGGATGAGACTGCAGGACCCAGGGGGTTGCTCTGTGCTTGGTCCTCCAGACCTTTCTGCTCCCTTGGGAGGGTAGGGGACTGTAAGAATCTCCTTCAGAAGATGGGAAAACAGATGGACAAGGATGGGAAAGATGGACAGTGGCAAAGTCATGGTGTGTGATGAAATGGACAAAACCACTTCGTGGACAGATTGAGTCAGTGGTTTGCAGCTGCTGAGGTAGCAGTTACCATGATGTTCCTGTCTTCTCCAGATGATGTTGTAGAGGCAGATGTGACCTTAAGCTCACAGGCTGGAGTTTGCTTGGGGCATGGAAAGTCTCGTGCTGTGTCTGCAGTGTGTCAGCCACTGAGCGGTCTACAAAACCCTGAACCCAAATGTCAGTGCCTGATAACGGTCAGGTCCATTCTGGTTGCTGTCGCTCACCTCCTGCAAAATGTCCTGCTTTTGACAGCCCCAGGTGAAAATTCCCTAGATTGGTCCAAACCTTAGGAAAAACACCAGGTAGTCAGTGCCCTGCAGGAAGAATTGAGATTTTTCTCCCCCTTCCTTCAGTGCCCTCCCTATAGGAGGAAGGGATCAGGAAGGTTGCCACTATTCTGCGGTCTGCTTCTTTCAGGAAAGAGGTGGGGATGGCATGTCCTTGCCTTCCTCCGCAAAGGACGTGATGAAACACCCCAGCAGGAGATGAGGAGAGAGTGGGGAGGAAAACTGGTGTAGGGCTGGCAAAACTGCATTGATTAAGCCAAACAAAAATCCTCAAATTGCTTTTTTTTTTTTTTTT
>VYZW01041589.1:4915-19262 GCA_013401315.1 Balaeniceps rex
GGTGGAGACCTCCCTAACTTAACCATCATTAAATGTAAATGCCATGACAAATTTCTGGTTCGTTTCTGCTTTACATTTTTATATATCATTTTTGTTAAGGCTTTGTTTGCATAATTTATTTTTTCTTTCTTGCAGTGATATGGTTTACTGTGGAGTATATGATAATGCTCTTGACAATGACAACTATAATGTAGCCAGAGGTTTTAATTATCACCAAGGACCTGTAAGAGCCAGTTTCTTCAATTTTAGAAAAAGTGCTGTCACCTTTTCAAACTGACAGTAATGATAATAATCTCTTTTCATTCTTTGCTTAGGAATGGCTGTGGCCAATTGGATATTTTCTTCGTGCCAAGTTGTACTTCTCAAAGTTGATTGGTCCAGAGATATATGCAAAAACTGTAGTTATGATTAAGAATGTTCTTTCTCGCCACTATGTTCACCTTGAAAGGTAAGACACCAACTAACACAGATTCAAAATATTCATTCAAGCTAGTGGTATCCACTGTCAAACTGCATGTAAAAGTACAGATCTATATGACAAACAGCATCTGTTTTCTACTTTTCTTCTGAAGTTCACCACTATATGTGCTATTGCAGATCTCAAGTCAGGTTTGAAGTACAGCTGAGATCCAGTGCTTTTTATGGATTGCAGAACTACTAATACTTAACCATGTGAAGGCTGGGTGAAATAACCCTTATGTAAAAATTAGGATCTGATTTCATACAAAAAATTAATTTCAGAAAAAAAAAAGTTGGTGAGCTGTTTTTTTAAAAAAGTAAAAATATTTCAAAACAACCTGCAAAACAAAATAGTTAAAGGGCTAGCAGTGACAGATTAAAGTTGTGGCAGATAAGATGATGCAAAATACTGTTAGGATTTCTTGTGTTATAAATAAGGAAATTAGTATGACAGTGTTTCAGATTCTTAATAACCTTGATATTCCAAGAACGCAGAGGAACTTGCTTATGGCCCTTAAATGTTCCTTTGCCTTTTGAGTTCTCCCTCTTAAAAACAAAACCACCAAACCCACACTATTTTTTCTCTTTTTCTGTGTGTTATATTTTTAATTCTCAAGGATTTCAGACAAATGAAGACAAACAAACAAAACAAAGATCTTGCCCTTGATGTCTCTTCCATATAATCTGTTCTGCAGTACTTCAGATATGCACTTATTTGTACCCATAAGCGTAACTCAGTAGGACTGGTCATGACAGAAGGGTTTGTCCAACCACATGAGGAAGAAAAGGGATTTGTTAAGCAACTTCTTGCCTTACGTAGTGTCTTGTCCCAGTGTCTTGTTTGGTAGTATTACCAAATAACTTGCAGTTTGGTAATGTTCTTTGTTTTTTCTGTCTTACTACTTAAGTGGTGTACTTTTTCTCTGTTTTGGTATTTCATTTGCGTACAGAATTATTAATGTAGCCACAGGCTCAACTTATGAGTATTTCTGTAAGTACGTTAGTCTGTAGGGTTTTTATTCCCATGGAGGAAAAAAAGGCTGATGTAGTCATGCTATCTTCCAGCCGTTATCACTTTTCAGCACCATAATCCAGTTTCAAGTGTAGTTTGAATACCGTTCGGTTCTCTCAGAGATCATTTGTATTCCTCCAACTGCAAAACTACCTGAATGAGAAACAGGAGCAACATGCCAGTAGTGTTAAGCTCAGATATTATGAGTAGCAGAGAGTCTACTTTGAAGGGGAGGCACCCCTCCAAAAAAATACAATTCCCAGTTGCAGGAAAAAGAAATATTGAATTAGATCTCAGTTACTAAAGAACATACTGTGCCTGTAGGACAACAGACCTTTAGTCATGGTTTTCAGTTTCCTACTAGGATAGTCTTCTAAAAGTTTTTAAAATGAAATGTTCTTTTAATTTCAGTGTATAATCTAACAACAGGACTCGTTTTGTTTTTTCTTTTATCAGATCATCCTGGAAAGGGCTTCCAGAACTGACCAATGAAAATGGACAGTATTGCCCTTTTAGCTGTGAAACTCAGGCCTGGTCGATTGGTGTTATCCTTGAAATCCTTTATGACTTGTAAAAGTTTATTTTGATTGATTTGATGAAACTTCTGTGGTCTTATTATTGGGCATAAATGAACAGTTGGCTTATATTGCAAGGGAACTGTCCTGTTCTGCACAATCACTTAAGCTGTGTCCTGACTTTCAAAAATGCTGAATGCCAGCAGTTCCTGTGCCCTATAACTGTGTGGGGCTTGGGCTGTTTTTTGAAAATCAGGCCATGACAATAAAATAAAACTGCAGTGCACACTTTATGCAGAAACTTTTAGTAAGGAGCAATTTTAAGAATGTGCACAAACTTCATTTAAGTAGCTTTGGGTTTTTTTTAGACTTTTCAAATCAAAAACTTAACGTAACGACGTGAGGTGGCTCTTTACCGAGCTAAAAATAAGTAGCACAGCTCTTTTTTTTTTTTTTTTCTCCTTTGTCTCTTGAAGAGTAAATATATGTTTTGCAAATGCATGCTTAAAGGGGAGTAGACTAACCTATAGCTTTGAGTTTGGTATGCTTTGTGCTGTAGCACCATACATTAATGAAGGCATAATATGTTGTCCCTCCGAACTGTATTATGGGGACTTTTTTTGTACGTGTTCAGTTGAACACTCCATTAAGCAACCACAGAAATAAAGTTTACGAATACTGTAATAAACCAACCTTTGAAGTTATATATAAATTTTTCAAAAACTTTAAACTACTTAGAGAGTTAACTCAAGCAATAATGAGGTAATATCCTATGCTAATCCATTTTTTAATTTATTTAAATACTGTGGGCTATGCAGCAAACCTATTTTTTCATTTAAATCTGGTTTTCACTGTGAGGAATTCATAAGAATTAGTAAGAAGCATGTGCATGCAATGCAAAGCCTGTATGTTAGGGGAAGCCAAAGATACAGAAGCCAATGTGCTTGACTGCTTAATTAAATTAATTGAAGAGGTATGGTCACCTCAGCCCTTTATTCTTAGGAAAACCCTAGCTCTATTGAAGCAGGTGGAAACACTTAACATCAGTGGGAAGAGAGATTATCCTACCACCAGAGAAGAGAACATGAGGTTTCTGGGCCTTTTGAAGTTACACCAGTAAGAACAAGCATGCTACCTCTATGTGTTGTTCTTTGGGAACAGCATCCAATGAACATGATGCAAAACACATATGTTCTTTCATATTTGGATGCCTGCATGCCCTTATTGAGTTCAGTCCAGTGTTCCCAAACTGAAGGGTGGTTGACAGAAGCGCAGTTGGTAATTCTCAACTCTCTATTCATGCGATTTTTCCATCTCGGTGCAATAAACAGGCAGAGAGTGAGGCTGACAACACTTCCCACATCACAGGGCGGGGGGAAGCAAAACTGATACTGCATTTCTTAATGTTAGACAACGTATGCTGAAAAAATATACACAGGATGTAACTATAATGCACTAATCACATGTAGGTCGAGATTTTATTATATCTGCATTTTAAAATTTCCATACCCTGTCCAAAGTACAGTGCAAGCATGCTGTCTTGTTCAGGGAGATGCGTTATGGACACATACATTTAAGGGCAAGTTAATAGGCTGAAGATAGATGAATTGCAAGAAGTGGCTATATTCACACTGTTTATCTGAAAGGTTAATAAGTATTTGAACGCTCTTGCTGAAGTGTTCAGTACTTGGAAGCTATGATTAGGGAAGGTCTATATTGTACCTCAACTTTTGAGCTGCTGCAGTACATGGGTTGGGAAATTTTTATTTTCTCAACACAATGCATGAGAGATGTCATTTGATCGAAAACGTTACCGAAATGTCAGCCACAGATTACTTTTTTAATGTGCAAGAGGCATAGAAAGGATTTTTCATAATGTACTGCACTTTCCAAAATTCTTGATAATGATATTGATGTTTATGTCCTACTGTATCACTGGCTTTTTACTGTTTTCCTAGATAATTATTTCTCGTTTATTGTTTCAAGGTATGTTTTATAGCTCCTATGGTTTAGAAAGCAGGAACGATATGGCAGAATAAATTGTTGTTACTTGATGAAAACATTTTAAAATTGTAAGTGCATCTTAAGAGCTATGACTGTTGAAACAGATTTTCACAAGGTGTCAAATAATATACATTGGCAATAACTCTCTTTCAGTGTTGGAAAAAAAATGTGAAAAATTATTCATCACAACCTTCCTACGTTATTACAGATGACTTTCCACTGTTTTGCAAACTGCACTGCCGATAGAGACTGCATATTTGTCACTGCTAGGTTTTTTTTTTCTAATTTAATAGTAAAATTTTAAAGATAAATCACCACTGTGTACACAAAAATACATATGTAATGGAATGTCTAAACATGCCCATTTATAATGTTGCTTCTGCACTGATTAGTTGAGCATAGTTTAGTGACAGAGAAATGTTTTAAATAGGAAAATACATGTACCATACTGGTTGACTTTGCTGTTAAGTAGCAACAAAAGCGAGATTTGAGACTGTAACTGTTGGGGGGTTGGTGGTGGTTTGGTTTTTGTTTTAATTTTTTTTCCAGGTTTTTTTATCACAAAGCTACTCAACACTTTGTCAAGCCAGACAGTTTAAAAATGAAGAGGGAAGAAAGCAATGTTAAACCTAACACTTACATGAGCTGGTATTCATCTAGATAAACTCTATACCGAAGTCATTATCCCCTAAAAATAGCTGACTTATGTTGACTGATCCTGAACTGCATTTTCATTCATTAGTATCAGCTATATTATACACTCAAAAACTTCTAGTAATGCAAAGTTATAATCAGTAAAATATGCTTTAGAAATAAACTAAAGAACTTGGTAAGAACTGTGAATCCATCGTGTTGCAGTTAGTGTTTCTTGATCTATATGGCATTGAGACTCCCCCCCCCTTCCTCCCAATTGAAATAATTTTGACTGTTACCAGTGTTTGTACAGTTAATAGCTCTTGGTTTATTCAAAGATTAGTAACTTGAGAAGTCAAGTAAAATAATGTATCATTCTCACACTGCATGTTGTAATGTAAAATGGAAAGATGAGTTCTACATGTGTCTGTCTAGCACAGCAACAACTGATTTTAGAAAATGTCATTCATTGATTTCTGAAATGCACAAAATAAAATTCTTTAATTGAAAGTTAACCTTTTCATGTGGTCGTTTGGAAAAAAGCCGAACATTAGAGATGGTGCTGCTTCAGTCATTGGCAATTTTACACACATAGGAGAGATCATGAACTACTCAGGTCAAATGTCAATTACAAAAAGTGCTAACAACAATCAACTAATTAAAAAAAAACACATAAACTTGAGCCCTGTACACGGATTCTTAGGTTTGTGTCAATGTCAGTTGTCTCAGCTGGCTTTGAGTGGGATTGGGCTGGAAATGCTCTGCATGTCCCTTCTCCTATAGATTTTTATATCATTTTAAGTCATGGTATTGCAAATTCCCTAAGAGAACAGTCCTAAGGTATGCTGATTAGCAGCTGCCCAAGTGATATGCGGTTATTAGTTAACTTTCTGTGTAAAATTTCTACCACTCTGGAGAAGGGATTTCACTTTCCAGCTCTGCTTTGTAAAATCTAAGTCTCACAGCACAGGTGCCTGTGATTGATAGAACGTGTTTTGCAAGGATCCCATTTCATTGCATGCTTTCTAAAATTAGGATTTATCTAATCCTCTATTCAAGCATTTAAGAAAGTAATTTCTTTTATTCTATTGTATAATACTTTTAATTAAATATCCTATTGAAAAATTGTTAAGGAAACGTAGAAATGACCGGGCACCAAGTTGCCAAGGAGGCAGGGAGTTGGTAGCCTCAGAGCTGCCAGCTCTGAAACCTCATGGCACCTCAAGCAGCTAAATCGAGGAATAAATGGATGAAGTGTTAGTGGTGACCGGGCAGGTTTCTCCTGAAAGCTCCTTCTGAGATTGCAGCTAGCCATTTGGGAAACATCTTTAGCCAGGAAATTTGAGATCCGCCTGTGTTGCCGTAGGTCACCCCAGAGAGACAGCTAATCTCATCACCTGAGGAAGAGCTTCCCCTTTCCCGGCGGCTGCTGGCTGGGGCGAGGGCCCAGCGGGCTGCCCTGCGGCCTGAGGGGGCTCCTCCGCTGCCCTTGCGCTGGGCGGCGCCCGGCGGCGGGAAAGGCGAGGGGTCGCTGAGGGAAGCGCTGCCTTCCCGCCGAGGGGGCGCAGGCTGCCGGCGGGCAGGGCCGGGTCCTCTCAGGCCGCGACGGGCGGGGGTTAGCGCCGTGGGTGTGCCGTGAGCCTCCGCGCCCGCCCGGGGAGGTGAGGCTAGTGTGTGCCCACGCTCCTCGCCCGCTGGGCCCGGCAGCTGTGGGAGCCGGGTCAGCCGGCCGGCCGCCTTCTCCCTCGGCGGGGCGGAGAGCGGGAAGCTGCGCCGCAGGGCCGGCGTGCGCTTCCGCGGCGGCGTCGTGAGGAGCCGCGCAAGTGGGCGATGGTCAGGGTGGTAGAGGTACAATTACTCGTAGCCGTGTGCTCAAACTAGCCTGTAACTGCGTCTGGCGTTTACTGCGGCTACTGCGTACTGTGCATTAGTTCACTTCTAAAAGGCGGTTTGGGTTACCCTCCTGAGCGAAGGTCCCTTTGTAGGCATGGTCCGTGTGTCTTCCCCGCCAGCCGCAGGGTCGCGTAGCACCTCGTAATTCGGGAGCAACGACTGGCAAAACACAGCCCTGCCGGAGCGTAACGAGCCAAGTCATTATGAGAAGTCTCATAAAACGGCGTGAGGGGTTGCTCAGCCCCACCGATGGGTGCAGCACCCTCCGGAGTAACGAGCGTTTTGTTACAGGTGAGCTCCACCTCTGTCAGGAAAACAGGTGAAGCCTGCCCTGAGTGACAGAAAACTTTTTTATATGTGCCTGTAAACAGTAAGAAGGAAAATGGATTCACCTGTGAGTATTTGGGTGATTGTGCAAACTTCGGAGCTTATACACCTGTTGTTTTAATATAGCTGCATGAGGGAGAGCTCAACCCTGAGAGTGACTCGCAGTCTGTGAGACTTATCTGTGTGTTTGGTATTTCACAGAAGGTGCTTACTAAATTAAAGCAGAGGCTCCCTAGTTCTCAGTTTTGCATAGAAGTGGAGCAATGTCCATTTAAAATGGGGAAAGGGAATGTTCATTTCGGAGCGTGAGCAGCATGTGCAATCCTGAACAAGGTGCAACTTCTTTGTTACTTGTTTTAGTAATCACTATTTCTCACAGGGTCAAATTCCAAAGTAGAATTAGCATGCAAACTTGCCAGCAGTTGTGATGGTAGGGAAATGAACCTGAGACCAATATAGAAGGAAAACTCTGTTCCTGGTGGTTAGTCAGGTGGCACTATCAGCCATTGTTTAGTGGTGGACTTGGTAGCGTTACGTTAACGGTTGGACTTGGATCTTGAAGATCTTTTCCAACCTAAATGAGTCTATGATGATTCTATCTGTGCTGTTGCACACTCTTGAGTTTCTGTAGGCACGTGTGCTGCTGCCTGTGATGTTTGTCTCATTGTGTAATGCCTCCTTGAATCCGTTTCTTTCAGAAATCTTTCTCTCTCTGTGCTATGTCTGTGCTATCTACCTTTCATCCACAGGTGGCTGTTCACCCTGTATAATAATCTCAGTACTATACAAATGAAGTTTGGTATCATTGACTGTATTTGACAAATAGTAAAATTGTTTACCTCAAGTCACGTACACTTACGTAGTTTGTGAAACCCGGAAGCACTTCCCTTCTCTGTGTCCATGTGTGTGCCACAGCAATATCTCAGTACAACTTCAGGTGGAAATACTATTCTCCTTATAGTCCCTTTTTGCAATGAGAATGAAAACTGGCCACGAAAGAAGAGACTTGTGCTGCAGCCTGGCAAGGGTCTTAAGTTGGATGACCCAGGTTCCAAGTACTAATAGAGGTAAGTTCCTCGTATTAAATTTTCTAACGAACATGGGCTCCTGTATTCCTGAGTTCTAAGTCTAACTTCGGCAAATAAACTGGAGCCTAATTTTGTGTAGTGATGAGAAACGTAGGATGATGTCTTCTAATCAGTTCTAAAGGAAGAAAGATACTTGCAGTCACTTAGGACTCACAGACTTGTAAGTGCAGTTATTTTAAAGCATCTTGCTCTAAAGTGGGGTTAAATGATAACAGTGGAAGTCTTTTGTTTTAAAGCGGTTTTTAGAGTCAGAAACACATATAAAAATTTAGGAAAGCTGAAAGAAAGATTTATTTCCTGCAAGTGACATCTCAAGGGAAAGGTTTCTACAAAATGAACAACCTATTCTTTTGTGGGGTACATTTAGGAGCTGGTTTTTAAGTTTCTTTGTAATTGTTCTTACAGCCATTGTCTGTAAGGGTCCTACATACAGCCTAGACCTGGAGAGTGGTATCTGCTCTAATAATATGCAATGAAAAATTGGTTCCAAATGCAAAAATAAGGCTCACAGCTGCTTGCATAACACCCTGAAAAGTAGCAGAATACTGAGGTAATATTGTCTTAGCAATCATTGGAGGGCATTAGTAGGTTAACTGTTGTCGAGATGTTTTGTAGTGTTATGCCTAAGGAGAGTTTGGAGTAGAATTTTGAAATAAATTGGTATATAAAATTTGTGGATGTGAATGCTTGGTTGAAACATCATGGTCGACATGCTCGGAAGGGTCTTACCTGAATGTATGGTAACCTGGAGACTAGCACTTTTGGGATGTCTGGAGGTAAACATCTCAGCAGAAAGTTGGGGATGATAGATTGGGTAAGAATAATGTAACAGCTGAAAAATTAACATTTCCCACTTCATAGCAGAGGGTGGCGCCAGTTTGGCACCTTCCATTGTTCAGGCTCATCCTAAGGCTAGGCTGGGCGATCCAGTTCTGCCTCCTGAGACAGTCCATGTATTTCTGCACAGCCACACTTGCTTGTCTCTGTTTTAATGGCTGGGGTCTCCGTTCCCGCAGGTCAAAATTGTAATAATTTTTTTAGATGTTTAGAAAATGTTTTGGTAATATATTTCCATGTAGGGGGAGAGGAAAGGAATACATCTTTGACAGTTTGATGTTTTAAAGTGATAATTGACGCTAATGAGTAGATTTCGGTATTAAAAAGTTCAGGAATCTGTTCATCTGTTTTATTGCAAAGTTCAAGAATCTATTTATCTCCTAAAGAATGGGAAATGCTAGGATATAAACCCAGGTGCATGTTAGGCATTTATTTATTATCTGTGTTGTAGTTCATCTAATGATTCTGTAATTGCTCACATTCGTATCTGTCTCCTTGTATGTTTTGTTTAGGTACAAATAAACTTAATGTGAAAACTGAAAATAATTCTCTCTGGGCAATATTTCACTATAACTGTGGTTATTTTAACTTCAGTATTTTCTTATGTGGATTATTTTCTTTAATGGCATTTAGCTTGCACCCAGCATTTTGCTAGGACAGTCAATTGCAAATAGTGAGGCTGAAACCAATGAAACTGTAATTAAAAATTAATAATTTGGGACTCAGGAAAACTGCATAGTGCTTAGATTTAGTTGCCAGAGTTTGCTTTGAATGCCTTTGTTCTCACAGAGTATGAAAGATTCGGCCTCAGATTTATGTTGTGATATTGTTAGTTAAAGATAATTGTAAGGCTGCACTCTAGGAATGAAAGCCAGTAATGGAGAAGTCTAGATAAGAATACCAGCGGTAGGAAGGAACCTAGATGGACTCAAGCACTGAGACATGATAAGAAAAAAGAATAAGAAGAGTGATATGAAATGGTAGGTAGTTTTAAGTGGCTCAGAACAGCTTTATATAAAATACAATGCAAAAGAAAAAATACAGAATCTGTAGCTGAAAAAATCCAGGTGCATCTGTCCTACAGCTTTAAGTTCTAGCCATTAGCTGTACATGTTTTTAACAGGCTACATTTTCTAGCAGTTATTCCAGATGCTGAAGCTGGGTGGGAACACCACAAATTCCAGATAATCAGACCTACTGTGACAGCTATTAATGAGGTGGTTTTGTTTTCTTGTAGCGGCTGTCTGGCTAGTACTGCTCCGGGCCTCGGGGGGCCGTGTTGGTGCGTTCGGTGCAGTTAGGTTACTCCAGAGCTTTTCCCAAGGCCTTCAGGCACCGTTCTGTTAAATTTAAGCACCAGATTCTGTTATCAGCTGGATCAGAGTAAATATAGGGTAATTTAATTTCCATGCCATGAGTAATTGCATGTTTACTTTTGGATCATTTTGGCTTTAGACAGTTTATACACCTTTACAAATAGCAGTTAAAAGTAGAAATCAGAAGTATTAATGCTATAAACTATTGTTTGTTCCAGGGTGGGGAGCCTACACTGTGGTTGGATACATTGTCACAATAGGTTCTTTAAAATAGTCATACACAGGGTTTTTTTGCCTTCCTTGAAATAAAAAGTTGGTACCTTTGTGGGAATCTAACAGAACAGACTTTAAATTCTGCCGTATTCCCATAAAGCTGATAGAATTTTGTACTTTGGATTTATCAAATTGGAAAAAACATTCTCTGCAAGGATATTAAAAGCAAATAAAAGCTGGTCAATAATAAGGTATATGTGTCAGTAGGAGTAGGCAGGTGTTCATCTGATTATTTCTGTCATGGTTTCAAAGCTGACCTTTGCACAAAAATTCCTTAAAAACGTGAAGGATTTGGAGATTTTGTGCTTCTGTTGTTAGAACGTTTTGTTCTGTCTGTGCTGGAAGATTGATTAGAGAAGTTTGAAAGTTGTAATAGTTAAGAAGTAAATGTTTATTAGTTTAGTAGCTGAGATAAGAAGCCTTCAGTCAGGTAATTAAACCTTACTTCCAAATTTTAGCACATAGTTTGTATCAGTGATGAAGTAATTGTTCTAAACTGAATGTTGCTGTTGAGTGTCATCTTGCTTCCTATCCTTCTCCCTGATCTCATTTAACATCAAAGGCCCCATTTAATTGCGGGGGGTGGGTGTTTCTATGGCTGCTGCCAGAGTTCAAATTATAAAGCACTTAAATATTTGTTGAGAGGGAGAGCCGCAGCATTGCTGTTTGGAAGAGAATCTTGGAAGGCAGAACCACTCTGAGTTTCAATCCCTGCTTCAGTGTTTCAATTTTAACTTCAGACTGATCGTCTGGAGAGCAGCCTACTGCTTGGTGGCTAGTGAATCCTTCAGGAAAGTCAGAGACATGGTGATGGTTAAGGGCAGAATATGAGAGAAAGGGAGAAGGACTTCTGTGAGGGCACCGAAGAGGGACAAGGAGGATGTTTCCTCAGCTGTAGAGTGTTTCAAAGGGAGGAGGCAGGAAAGAGGGAGTCCTGGTGTCTTGTGGGGCTGCATGCTGTAGCATAACAAAGATGATGGAGAGGAGGAAGCTGCAGTTTAACGTTAGTCTGGGCCTAACGGGATGGTCTGTATGACCCTGTCTTTCAGGAAGGCAAAAGGAGGGAGCTGTTCAGAGTTGGAGAGATTCTTTAAAAGACATTGTCTGATGCACAGCCGACCAAGGATTTGGGGAACACTGCCAGTTTTTTTCTTCAAATTTTGTTTTGTCATTTTTGGAATAAATGAGAATGTTTTCTTGGTTGTACCATGTGCCGTGATTTTTCACGGTCCTCTTCTGAAAAAATGATCAAATGTAATTTAATAGCCTACTGTTCAACAGTATTACAACAAAGTTTTATTGTGTCATAGAAGTTTTGAAAAAGAATAGGCATTTTATTTTAAGTGTTATTTGTGGTTTTTAACTGTACAGTAACATTTCAGTTCATCACATTCATGTTGTATAAAAGAAAAACAATTTAACACAGTTTCTGTTAGACTAACAAGAGGTGTGTTTTTAAATGTTTTCATGCTACAAAGCCTTTCATCAGATTTTGACAAGTAAATTAGCTTTTAATATTTAACTCTTCAACTGTATCCGTTTGGGATTCTGTAATCCTGTGTAATCTCACTGAAATTACTGAACTGATGTTGCTTAAACTACCTGTATTAATGTTGCATTGAAGTAATCACTTTTATCTTCTTTTTTTATAGATTAATTCTGAGATGAGGTAGCTGACTGCAAAAGGCAGGGACTTGGGTTACGGTTTACAAGAAACCTTTGCAAAGAAACCTTTTTCAACAATTTAAAAATTTAGATTTTTTTTTTTTTTTTTAATATGGGTAGAAGTTAATTTAGGGGTTTTTTTCCTAGTTTTACTTATCCTGTAAGCAAATAAAAAAATATTCTTTTGCTCAACAGGAAGCACACCATTCAGACTGGAGTAAAATAATTAATGTGTGAGACTCAAGAAAAAGTCAGTAAAGTGAAGAACAAGAAGAGTATTCTCAAGTTTTCGTGGAGTGTCCATTAATGTATGGGCTGAGGCTGTACAACAAAGGTAATCGGGAGTCTGTTACCATGGGGTTAATAAATGTAAGAATTGAAGAGTTCCTTTCTTGGACACAGTTGTCCATGGACTATATTTCCAGATCCTGAAAGATGGAGGAGGAGGAGATGGTGGTGGTCGAAATGTAGTTTGATTTGGAAATACTGCCAACTGCCTGGTGAGATTTGTCCTCCTAAGTACATTATGTCCTATTTTTCTGTCGCCCCAACTGCATCGCGTGTCCTAGCAGGCATCACAGTCATAGGGCTCTAGTGATATTATACAAAAATGGAATAGTCATCTGATTAGGAATTCCGGACCACATAAGGGAAGAGCGGCTTGAGGAAATAATTGTAACCATGGATAAATTTCCAAACTTCTTTCAGTTGTCATCTGGTTTTCACTCTTGAAAAATAGATACTTGTTTTATATTGGAATCTCAGGAGGAAAAAAAAACTCCTGTAGAGGCTGAAAAAAACATTTTCCACCTGACTGCAGTAAAAATTCTACATTATTTTGTCAGCCCTATTTCTAGCTCTTCAGCCAGTTCACTATGGTGTCTTAAAGAGGAGTCTGAATTTCTCTATCCTTCACTTCACACTTCTTCAGTATAGCTAAAATACTACTGTGAATTTCACCCAGAAATCTTCAAAATCACTGGAAACATAAGTACTACATCAGACTCTAAGGTTTTATGTGCTTCAACTTCACATTTTAAAGTCATTTGATGTAACTCACTCATAATAGTAATTACTGTAATAGTAACTTTTGTCTCATAAAGTTAATTCTCTGCGTTCTCTGTTTAATTTGCTATAATTATATACTCAATGTACTGCTAATAAATGCACTCTTTCAACATGTATATGTGTTTGATGTATGCATGTTTTCAAACATGGGTGAAAGCAGTAGAAGTCAAGGATACTACACCACGTTTAGCATTTTTTCATATTAATGCTTTATTGTGTTTATAATACAATATTTATTGTATTTATAATACAATATTTAATTGTATTACATTACAATTTTGCCATGAAACTCGGACATGAGGATGCTTTGAAATACTTAACAGCTGTGACAGTAACTAGTACACACCACTCGCACTAGTCTGTTTCCAGTACTAAGAATTTAAGGATTGCTCTGAATTAACTGAAGAGACATTTGCATAGTATGTAGGTGTCTGTGTGGCCTAAAATTCCTTTCTTGGAAAATTGTGACTGCTGTACCCTGAGAACTTTTGGTAGCTTCAGGACATGCGGAAGTGGATGACAGCTAGTGCTAGCTGGTTAACACACTTCTTTTTGGAAAGTTTTGATTTTGGTTTCCTGCTCCATCATTTTCACTGCCCTCCCCAGTTAATCAGTAATTGTTTTCTGCCGATAACAAGAATGTTGCTAGCTGAACTCCTACTTACCTGAACAGCTATCTTCTAAGCAAAGAACCATCGATTTTGCTGCTGCTGTTGGATGTGATCTCAAAGTATTGCTGCTTCCATTGCTGGTGGTATGATTAGAAAAAAAACTCTTCTTGTTAACATATTGATGAGGGGTGACTGGTAGTGGGTAATATTCTTACAGAGTGTCAAGTTCAGCAGAACACAGACATTTAAAAACAGGAAGTCAAGAATTCGTTTCCCATCCATACAGTGTTAATTCTGACTGCCTAGATCACTCCCACAGTGTACCAGTAACGCTAACATTTGTCTGAGCACTGCACTCATCAGGAGATACTTATATCTGTCCTATCATTGGGACTGTCATGAGAAGCGGCAAGGCCTTAGATTCACCTGCCATGTGTGCTTGATATGTAATGCTACTGTACATGTGCCAGGGATTATACAGCAGTTTACACCATGCCCAATCTCATGATGCTTTGCAGTAGGCCTGAAGGTCCGCTTGTGTATGTGCCTTTAGATTGCACTACCTATAGTTAAGGTGTTCTGTAACACTAAGTATTTATCTCCTACAATTTACAGCTCCTTTGCTCTCACATCTGTCACATCATAT
>VYZW01041594.1:6436-22335 GCA_013401315.1 Balaeniceps rex
TTCAAGATTTAAATTACTAGTTTCAAATTTTCCTGCTATCTTTAACAGACAAGCCAAAAGAGTGAAGTATACATCAGTACTTTGGATTTCAGGAAAATCTTTATTAGACGCATTTAACAGATCTTATGAATCACTGCTTTTTACATGACACTACAGTTTAAGACTTAGCTTGCCTTGAAGAAACTGAAAGATTTCTCTATTTTAACATGCTCAAAGAGCCCCTGGTTTGCATACTACCTAAGCCGTGTTTCAGGTGGACTTTCCAGATGGATGAATTCAACTTTCAGACTATAAACTTTGAAAGGCTGAACTAGTCGAACAGCAAATACTGGCTCAGACACACCAAAGTGGCTATCCCATTATACTTAAGAGACTTGCTTACCAAAGAGAGCTGTGGCAAACGCAAGGGGAAAAAAGTTATTCTTCTTTTCCATTAGCTTAGGTACAGGATAAAGCATACATTTTAATTACCAAAACAAGAAGTAATGCATTTAAAGAAACAACCTCCATAAGCAGTTAGCATTCAATTCCCAATCCTAGCTAGAGAAAGAGGGAATAAGCATTTACAGTGCAAAACACAGTAGGCAGATTTGACTGACTACAGCTGTCAAATGCAGAAAAATCAAAGCTATGCTATGACTTCTGCCCTTCTATTAGGAAATACGGATGGCTTTAACTTCAAACACTTCTCAGTGGTAAGGTTTGATAGTCTGAGGATGCAAATGCAAATTCACATTCTTACAAGTAAAAGCTGGACTGTTATAACACCCGAGTTATAACTGCCAGATTTCTGGTATTTAAGGGTACCGTTGTTGTTTCGTCACTTGGAAGGATTTCCTGTCTGTGAAGGGTTAAAAATTAACAGATCCTAAACTCTTCTACCAGTGCCCTGTAGTCTGAGGCTTTGGAAGAACACACTCCCCAAAACAAGAAATAAAACCAAGAAAACAAACAAACAAAAGAGAAAATTACACCTCTAAAAAACAACTGCACCATCACTGTCATACCAGACAGTTTACATGTAGAATATTGTTACCTCGTGGCTAAGCTTAAAATGGTATTCTTTTTAAAATGGGAATTTAGCCAAAACAAGAGGTTGCTGAAGGCAAGCTACTCCAAGAATCAACCTGCTTTGGCTTTGCCATTCCACAAACTAACTCCATTTCTTTCAAATCTGCAAAAACCAAAAAGGCATTCCCCAGCATATTTCCTTGGCAAGTTAAACACATGATGCATTGTCACGCCAATAGAAGTCCTGCTGAACTACTACAGACTTAGTCACACATTCACAAGTAAAGAAAGAAGTGGTAAGGTTACTTAAGAACCCATATATACTACTGCCCACTACTACAGCAACAAACAAGAGGCCAAAGGTTGTGCCTCTCCTCTTCCTAGAACTAAAAAAAAAAAAAAACCACAAAAAAAACCCACAAAGCGCTTGGATGCCTTTAGTGACCAGCATAATTACTGATGATAATGAACTTATTTCTGCCAACTACATTTTTCTCACAAGATCTCCTTGTTTAAAGTCTGTAACTCAAAAACAATTTTCTTATCACAAAAGGAATGACAGATGACATCAGATCACACTTCCTTAACTCAAAGATAGTAACTTTAAATATGGTTAGTAGCCTTATAAATACATTTACTTTTGCAATATGACTTTAAACATTGGTTTAAAGCAGACTAATTAAGCAGGTTCACACCACTAATCAACTTTTGCATGTTCCTAGACACTTTGGAAAATAAACAGTAATTACAGCATCATAGAAAGGGCCTGAGATCAAACATTTGATAACTGTTCAAAATACACCATGGGAATTTCATTCCAACTGGATATACTTGAGCCAACTCATTTCCAGTTCAGCCATAAGCAACAAACCCCCCCCAAAAACATCATGTATGTGTGCAGAAGCATAAACATATGTGGCCTAATGCAAGTCTAGTCAAAGGAACATGGAAACTGACAAATACGAGCATTAGAGTAATGATATATTATATAAACCTAAAGAAAATAGCAATTCATGCATTCATATAAGAAAAGATACAGGTATAATCAACAACTACTCCTTTTTCTATGCCTTTGCTATTAAACCCCACTGTGTTTATTCCATCACATCAATACATCTAAAGAGATTTTTCGACACTGCTTTACAACTAAAGACACACAAAAGATAGCTACCACGAACTATAAACAGAACAGTTTTAGTCTTAAAATCTGCAAACATCATAACACGCAAAGCACAAAGTGTTCATTTCTTCCATTCTTAAACCTACGCATTTGGAAGGCCAGGCTTACTGAAGTCCTATCTTCCTTTAAAACGTACAACCGTCTTCTGGAAAGTACAAGACCACAGGTATCTGAAACTACCCAAGCCATCCTAAAACATATTGAACTAGGCCCTAGCTTTTCATCAAATGCACAGAAAAATTACTAACTCTGAATTACTGAAGACAATTGCTTACCTTCAATCCTTTTTAAGGCCGACAGGCAAGTATTCCGGCTTGGAAATTCAAATGGATTATTACAGGTCCGAATGGTGTCACATTCACATTTCCCGTTGATTATGTTACAACCCGTTATAAGGTTTTCATTGCACGGTTCAAATCCAAGAAGCTGATCATCATCCCAGTTTTCATCTAAAATAAACAAACAAACTCGCTCACTATTGGATTTCGGCTGCAGTATATAAATTCAGCTGCTTTGGAGTCAGGTGCGATTTACTTCAAGTTCAACACAGTGCTAAACAGAAGATAACAGATTAAAGAAAAATAATGGATTAATCTAAACTGTTGGATTTGCCAAGTACCATGTTTCGCAGATGTTCTATTGCCCATTTTGCTACAGCTACTGGCATTGTTGACTTCCATCTGTATGAAAAACTATGACGTCTCGGGGAAACGCATAGCTGTAGTACAAATGAGTGCTATTCTAACTGAAATAACTTTTACAGATACTTGAAGTTATATTTATCATGGAAGTGAGAATGTCGGACAGAATCTGCAGCTGTTACAGAAGTCAAAATTGAGTCAGAAAGAGAGCATTTCTAAACCCGATTAAAAAATGCATCACATAGAATTCACTCCACAGAGATAACTTTTTATTACAAAAATACTGCAAGATGCCAGGCCTTTGATTCTGTAATACGACCACAAGTGAGTTTTCCAGCACTCCTGGGTTACCATCCATACTCTAGGAGAATTGCTCAAGCACATCATGCTCCTTGCTGTCAAGGGGCAGGGGGATGGTTGGGCCAGAACGAGTCTCTCTGCTCAAATAATTCTGCTCCTTTTGAATCAGTCCCCTCAAGTGTGCGTAACTCATGATCCCACTGTACAACTGCCCGTTTTCCTTTTAGAAGGAGGCTACATGCAACAAGATATTATTTTTTCCCCTCCAGGAAGCAACAAACCCAGTCGATCCAGAGTTCCACCAAGACTACCAGTCCTACAAAATCTCAGCTTCCTCAGGTCAAGTGCACATACAACAACATCCCACCAACAAGATTGAAGGAAATAAACTAGGCATTAGGTATTCCTTGCTATAGAGCCCCAGATCATTTTGCAACCTTGTGTCTCTACCAAAAAAAGTACTACACAATAGCCACACAGATAGTCCACTGACTTCTGGTAATGGCAAAAGAAACAAATATCTATTTTCAGTCTTTATGTCCTTATATTTCACAGCAGCTTTCACACTGTGCCTTCTAGCAGTTCACCCCAATTTTATATACGATCAACAAGCAAGTTTCCAATACAGATCCTGCCATGAAACACTTCAAAAAAGTTAAGACATCTTCCAGCTACGAAGGGTGGGGTTTTCTGTTGTTGTTGGGGTTACCAGAAGCTGTCCTCCAGCACGGGAGACCACCGCCAAATACGAACTGTTTGTCATTCAGTAGTCTGACACTCAATAGAAGTCTAAAAACTGATAGAAAATAACAGTATCTACACACACACATACTGAGGTGGACACGTAAGTAGTGTCCACTCACAAAAACATGTAGAATATCCACTAACCTGCAGTTTTTCCTGTTTTGGGGAAAAAAAACCAACCAACACCTGGAAAGAGTTGTTTACCAGTTAAGTAACGTACATGATCTACAGCAAGTGCCACAGCAGATTCTCACAGGTATGTTTCTCCCTGTACAACCACCTGCTTGCTTTCTGTTATAAGCTGGCAAAGCACCCTGCTGACAAAAAGCACTGAATAAACAGCTAAGTCAATTTTAGACATGAAGAAGGGAACTTCCATGGGAACCTCAAGGCTCTTCTACTCCATAAAAATAGCAAAGGAAGAGTAGTCATTAACCCCAGGAAGTAATTTGCCCCCCCCCCCCCCNCATACAGCAACTGTATCGATAAAAGTCAAAGGAAGTGTAGAAGTTCCTGAAGAGAAACTATTAAAATTCTTTCCAGAGAAGATGCTGCTTCAGTAATGCTTGGGACACTTTCATCGTGAGGAGGCCATGCATGCGGGGGGAGGCGGGGGGGGGATCATGAGAATTTGGAGAACAATAATACATCCTGTTTTTGAGCAGCCGGAATACAGCCTGGACAATTTGTATTTTACAAATAGCAGCAGTAATCCATGTAACGACAAGAACAAAAGGGGCTATAGCTATGCTCCAAGATTTGGCATTTCAAATTCTGTGACCGCAGGGACCACAGCTTCACCCAGATCGGTCTGTTTAATGCTCTTAAGAAAATGGTTTGAATTGCTCCTTGTTTCTGACACACAGGCTCTCCTCCCCTACCACGGTGCACAGGCCGGGAGCTTCGCCTGCCCCGGCGGCTGCGGGGCCGGTGTGGCAGCACACCCTTGCCCCCGGCTCCCTAGAGCTGCTCTACCCACCAGCCTCCCGAGACCACTGCAGCGCAGGTGGGGCACGCAGGCGGCGATGACGGCACACTTCTGCTTTTCCAGAGCACCAGTTCAGAGCATTTGTGAGTTTTTGCCCTGTGGTATTTCAGCACTAGATCTTTTCAAGGCAGAGCCCCTGTTACAAGAGAGCTGCTCAGCCCACATAAGGTGGGACCCGCCTGGCATGGAAAGCAGAGCCATCCCTTACTCACGGCAGAATGCCTCGATGCAGATGCACCACACACTGCGGCATTACTCACAATATTATCTGATTTCCAGGACAGATCAGTGTTTGATATCTCACCCACCACCTCTCATAGCTTTTCAGATGGGAGCAGAAAAAGAGGTACACAGGAGGCAGATGGCCCAATACTAGGTGCACCTGAAGTCTTCAGTGCCACACCCCTCAAAAATTAGCTCAGTAGCCATTAAGAGGATGGAAGAGAAGAGAAATCCCTCAGGAATACTTGCAGACTATACATCTAACATGCTGAAACAAGGTATTTTTCATTACTGTGAGTGAATACAAAAGAGTCACATTCAGACAGGAAGAATGCAAATCCAGTTCTAGCCCAGACATCTTTTACCAGACTGCTTTTCACACAATTTCATTTAGAAACTAGATTCCCATCAATGAAGGAGCAAACATGTAACAAGAAAAGAGCTTAGTTTAGTCTAGTAAATCAATGCAAAGTCTAGCATCATCTTTCATGCAGACTTAAGACTCCTTTTCCTAGCTGTTTTTGTCCTTTTATGAACAGAAGTTAAAGGTCCTGTTAAATGAATACTTGTTTACCACTTAGGGTAAACCCTCAGAAGGCACATCAGTATAGGCAGAACAAAATCCCTTGGAATGAAAGGTACAGCCACATGAAAGCACTTGCATGAGCTACAGGGATGAATCCAGCGTCTCACTTCGATTCAATGCTTTAGTTACTTGATGCGAAGGCATCCAGCGCTCTGCTTGATGCAGATAAATGGTGGTCCAGTAGAACATGCTTGTTCCTAGAGGTCAGCAATATTTCAACTGATAGTGGAAACATGTCTTGAACAAAGTCTAGGCTCTGTGAAGCATATAACCTAGCCTCTACTACTCCCAAAATCACCATATCCTGCAGACTATTCCAAAAAACAATCTATTACACACCAGTGATGTAGAGACCTGGGACAGTTCAAGAACAATTCCAGACTGCAGCACAAACATTTTCCTGCATGCTCTGTTTGACCTCCTCTGTGGCTTCCTTTTCAGGAGAGTGCTCTTTCATGCATAACTCTCAGACATCTGGATGATATGAAGGAAGAAATTGAGAAATAATCATTTGTGAATGCTTTACTTCTCTGCAAGCAGGGTTGACAAAACCCAAATGTAAGAATCTAAGAGCCTCTCAAATCTCAGTATGTGCATCCTATCCACCAGCTGACTTCTAGAACACTTAAAAATACAAAAGTCAAGTAGGTGTTTAACATCTTAAGTTTTTAGAAACAATCCAGCCGAAGAGCAGCCCAAGCAAACTGTTAGTTTTCATGCAAACTGATCTTAGTTTAGCTGCAGTTTCCACCATATCATTGCGCTGGCATGATCAGGTAGGGGCAAAAAAAGGGAAGGGCCACTCTTTTTAGCAGTCCTGAGTTAACATTGGGCTGTTGTTATATAGCTACTCAACTACCTTTTGCACACATGCCTAGAAGCAGTTCAAATGCTCCCAGCAGGCCGATAACTGCAGCTTGAAAGTCACTCTTTCAAATCATTTCTATCTACATGCAGTTCCCCACTCTGCCCAACTCACTCAGGCAAGTTCCCTTTTCAAACAATAAAGTAGTTCTGCATTTACTCAGACCAAAGTTAAGTCTTGGACATAATACTTTTTTTAATTCTTCTAAGTGTGCTTTCATACCATAAGGAAGCCATGGGAGGTGAGGCATCGTGTTAATTCCAAACTTTTTTCATTTTCTTCCATCATTCACATAATCACCTGCTTTCTACAAAGCAAATGTTTCAGCTTGCTAAGAATTCAAGTGCTGCTCTGGGTTGCTGAACTCCCAAGTCCTGTCCTAGCATGCATCTAAAGTAGGGAAGAGGATTAAGGCATTAACAAGTTGAACAAGAGGTCTTTAAACAACAGGTCCAGTCTGGGAAACAGTCTGAGAAATATGTCTCTGGTAAGCAGCATTCCATCACTTCTTCCATGCTAAATCCTACATACCAGCACTCACAACACAGCACCACGGCAGTGTGCAAGGCGTGATGCTCACAACTGAAGCAGTTACATCTTCTTCACCTGAAGAGCTGCTTGTGTTTCCAGAAAAGCATGCAACTATGAGAAACTAGCTTGGAGCCTTATTTTTGAAGTACACAGTAGCTCACTATAGTTGCATTTATTGTCACCACATGCAAAGGATCATCTCAAAACAGGTGTAAGATGGAAGTACAAGGAAAGGCCTTTTCAGAGGCTCCTTCTCCACTGCTTAAATTTTTGCTTTCCCTTCCTTGAAGTTGTCAATTCCTTCTGCCCGCCACAGAATCTTCTCTTTTTGCACCCCAACCTTTCTCTTCCTTTCTGGATATTTAATGAATGTCAGCTATTGTTTGGAAAACCATACGCTATTCTCCTTCGCTGTTTATAAAGATAATGCATCACCTCAAACCAGCAAGCAACACACTGGAATGGTCACTAAAGTATCACTGTTGAAAACTAATATACAAGCATTGCACCCACAATAATCTTAAATTACAGTTCAGGGCTGAGGGGGTAAACTAACTGGAGTGAATTGAGCCAGCACCCATAATTTACATTTAGCTGCAGCATGTTACTTGGCTATTTCTGCCTTTTTAAAGCATGACAGACAGGTTCTCAGGATGCTGAAAGAGAAAAGAGACCATCAAATACATAGCTGATCTGAAAGTGAAACAGATTCACAGCCACATCTTACATCCGCTTAGATCCTGCATTTGAAGGAGGGGAGAGAACGGGTTTCACAGTGACAAGGGAATGATCCTTACTGACTGGTACTGCCCTCTGGGAAGGGGGGAACCTTTCAGAAGCTTCTCCATCAAACCAGACCCAAGCTCTGAGCCCCGCCACTCCAGCGCACTGGTACACACAACAGCATTTTCAGATCAGTGGTACTCATTAGGATGGTACGAGACTCTGAAAGGGTTCTACAGACTTTCTAAAATAAAAAAAAAAAAGCAAATACTTCTTGCCAGTAGGCTTTGGCTTCTCTTTGAACAGGAAAAAAGAATGATGGAAAGGAAATTCATGTTTTGGAGGAGCTGAACAATAGAAATGACTAATCACCACTAAAGAATGCTTGAAACCCAGCCCCAGACCTTGAAAAGCAGCAGAAGGGAAGGCTAGCCTTGAAGTGAGTTTGAGCTCATGTACTGGCTGCAATCCTCTCCACTTTTGCAACTTATTCCTTCAGTGAAGTCATGAATTGGTGACCACAGCCGGCAGAAACTTCTATGGTAAGACACGCAGCTGAGAGTTTTACGATAAAGCAGTTTTTCCACCTTTTGGAATGGTCCACTTCCCCAGATCAAATCTTCATGTGGAATGCACTTCAGGACAAAAGGGCTTTGCAGCTTCCTAATAAAATTACTAGTCAAAGCTAGAGAGCAAAACCATACTGTAACATTTAGATACCTCAGAAACACCACACATGTAAGGCTTGTCTCAAATTTCACGGCCTGTTTTCTCTTATCAAACTAGAGCATGTATCTCAGGTGATCAAATCCCCAATACAGCGAGAAAGATTTTCAGTGCAGCAGCTCTGCATGTGTCTCAAGGCAGTTACTGCATACTAAGGAATGCAGAAAGTATTTAAACAAACCAGCTTTCCACTCAGTTACCAGAAACTCCACAGAAGCCGTGAGGAAAGCAAGGAGATAAATGGATGCGTTAAGTGAAGCACGTGATGTAGACAACTATTTCAAGTTTTAAAGTCTCCCCTTGCCCACACTGTCTGCAATATTTCAGTTCTCCAGGTACCCCCCCCCCTTTTTTTTTTTTGGAGTAGTGTTGGGGGGTTTTGCTTGCCTTTTTTTTTTTGTTTGTTTGTTTGCTTGGTTTTTTTAAGACTTTCACTATTAGGGTTCCCCCCAAACAAGACTGAACGATATTTCCAATAGCCTTCTGCCCCAAAGATGGTCCGAAATGATAAATAATTCGTTTTGAAGTCCAACCCCTAGACATTTAAGCACCTGAAAAAAAAGACTTGCAAACAAGTTATTTTAATCTTATGACCAGAACCACGTCTTGTTTGTAAATAGTTGACTGAAAACATCACACAGTGTCCCAGGGTTTAATTGGTCAGACACAGCCTCTGCCAGTACTCCCCTGATTAGAATGAGCATGGACAGCAGCATTTCAGCTGTCCTAGCAGATTTTTCCTCTAGCACTAGAAAACTCTTAAAAAAAAAAAATTGCTAAAGCCTCCGGAAAGGGCCAAACCTTTGTACCCATTTTCCAAAGGAGGCTAAAATTCTGGTTTGGGTTTATTGTTATTTTTTTCCCCCTCCAGGTTGCACACTGCACCCACACGCTTCAGAAGCCTGCACACGTAAAGCAGCGCGCATCAGCTTCACTGCAAGCAAGTAGCTGGCTGGCAGCTTGCTGAAGCTGCTCAGCAGAAGCAAAGCTGACAGGAGGAGGAAAAGGTTTGCCCAAGACAAATTCTGGAACAGGGCTATGAATAAAGCAACCTATACCAAGAACAGTCCACACTATTAGAAGAAACCTGATACCCTAAACCTTTTGCCATTTTCCCCTCCAAGTCATTAACTCAGCATCACTGAACACCAGAATTACAGGATGTTTCAGAGGAATTACACCCAGTTTCTTAGTCTCAGAAGACTACAGGAAAAACCCTACATACCCTGGATTTAGAATTAGCGTCAAGGCTTTTTTCTTTTTCTAAAAGCTAACTTAGAGATAGACATCAATTTGAGTCTTTTTATTACCAAAGCAGCACATTTTACATTAGCCCATGTAATACCATTATGAGTATGACTCCAGCTTTTTATCAACAGCCCATCAGGGAGGGGAAGAAACACCTTCACATGCATATATCCAGCCTTCTGAAAAAAATCCGGAACACAGCACAACATAGGCTGTAGCAAAACCCCAAAGTTTTTTGTTTCAAGGATAAGTGATCCGACAGAATGGGCTCTCCCAGATTCCGAAACATTACACTTGCTAGATTTTTCACTAATTAAAAAACCCAAAACACCTGAAGCCTATCAGTATCAAGGTAGCTGACTATATAAGGCTTAAAGTTTTGGAAGTGAGTAAGAACATGGGAATGGGTGGGTGTCTGTGAGCCAGTGCTTTTCCTCCAGTCCACAACCCTACGCTCTCCTGTTTGTTTTCTTATTGAAAGACTTGCAGACTCATGACCCACAAGGTGTTAACGTGATTTACAGATTCTGAAGTTAAGTACCCAGTGAAAGCTGCTGGGGACTGAATATTACCTCTGGTAAGGGTGTGAAATGCTTCCATTCATCTCAATACATTACTAAGGGCTTACTTCCTCCAAACATGGCCAAACTAGTCTGTTCAGACTAGAGCTCCCTCAGGGACCACCTTTAAATTCCACATAAGCATACGGATTAAATCTAGATAGCCTTTTATACAAAGTTATCTTCCCATCTTAGTTTATACTGGTAAGTTTCTCCACATACACAAGCTTTCTATGTCAGTATCAGTCATTTTCCAAATTTTCCATCATACCAAAAGGCAGAGTTAAAACATAATGTTCTCTGACTACACAGGTGGTGTCACCTGAAGTCTCAGGCAAAACCCTGAATTCACCATTTCCAAGTTTATGTTCCCTGTGGATTCTCAAATGAAAGCAGTTTGCAAGTCACAAGAGACATTTAATAGTTCACTTCTACAAAGTATTTAATCCATTAAAACAGAGAAACATTTGGTCCTGTCTACAAGATGCTATAAACTTTACCCATTAAGATGAAGAATCCTTGAGGGGGGTGCAAAGGAAGGAGGGGGAGAGGAAGGCATTTTTGAACCATATTAATGGATTAATTATTGCATAATATGCCTGTCATTCAAATGACATTTTGGTTGACTAAGTTACTAGGCAAAAAGTTAAATTATGCAAGTATTCTTGAATCAGCTAGAGTGTACTTAAACAGCAAACATGCCTGGGGTGCAGAAACTACTGACAAGTTTGAAGGCAGTTTAAAAAAAGTATATATCTTTGTAAGCAGCATGATGTTGGGGAACCTAATGAAATAACCATTTTCTAGGGGGAAAAATTCACATCAGCAGAGGATGCTTAACATACAGGCATGGAGATCAAATGGGTTTAAAAAAAAATAAATGAAAGAGAGTATTCCTCTTACCAGAAGTTAAGAGACTTAGTCATTCAGCCTATCCACGGTGAGACTGCTAGTTTTAAACTAACTGTGCTCGTCCACAACAGCAAAAACCTATGCATTCCTGCATCAATATCCCTCCTCATATCTGTTGGACTTTTCCATTTCATTTTTGTTGAAATATTGGAACCAAGTGATTTCTAAAATCAAAACATGATGCCCAGAAACAGAGAGGAAACCATTTCCAAGTCAAATAAGCACCTGATCCAATTCAAATTCCACGTCACACTCAAAGTTACATGTTCTTACTGATGTTGAGATTTCGGCACTGACACAAGTCAGAGTAGAAATAGTTTACAATTATCCAGCTTGTGCATAAGAAGTCAGCGTGTGCCTGGTGTTTCCTGGGGAATGGGAGAAGGGGACTGTTAAATGTGCTCAAGACTAGCATATCAGAAGCTGAACACTTGCCATCAAAGTATTACTTCTCATTCCCGTTTCACAAGTTCAGTAATTTTCATGATAAATTTTTTTTGACACCATGAATAATTTTTCCATTTTTCCCCTGATAGTCGGGACTGCTGACAGTCTTTGAACCAAGCATGTCTTCATGCCAACAATCATTTGGTGCACCACTTAATACTGATTAAGTCCCCAACTAGATCATCAGTTCTAACACTTGATGTTAGTAGAGGAAGTTCTCTCTACACATGAGGACATCAGAACTATTTGTTATGTAGTGAATGGCTGGGGAAATGTCCAAAGGGAAAAAAACAAAACAAAACAAACAAACAAACAAAAAACAAAACAAAAAACAAAACACAACCAAACAAAAAGAAATCTGGGCAGCACTGTTCCAGTGAAACAGACATAAACAACCAGGTTACCCACAGGCAATTTCTAAATCACTTGAACTTCAGTAATTCGTACTCAAAGCAAAATACTATCTGATCTTTATGGGTCTGGACTGCATCACAGGCAAGAAGCCAAGTATGTTGTATGGAAGTCTGTCTGGAGACAAAGCAGCATGTTCTAGTCTTTGGGTCCATTGACCCATTAGATACAGAGCATGGGACCAAAACCAACTGGAAACAAGGCTCTCCCAAGGGTACTAGCTACAGAAGTTACAAGCAGCAGCACTACTTGTGGTAAAAATACTAGCAAGTCTTTAAGTTAGTTGTTCTTACTTCAGAAAAGCAGAAGAGAACTCTGTTAGCATATGTGTAAACCAATGCCCAAACAAACAAAAAACCCCTTAGCTCTCCTCCTCCCAATTTTGAAAAATGCTAAGTTTTCAAAATTTTGTTTCTTCTCATCAGCTCCAGTTTCACTACGCCTGGGTTACATAAAATACACTGTGCCCTTACATATCACACTATTACAGGTTTCTAGGGGAGGACTGGTAGTTCACAGTAGGCTTAAAGGTGGGTGGGGGCAACACCCAAGCTCTCCCTGCTTGTCCCAACAAGGAGACAGACAGACAGTAATGCTCCAAGCTCCCAAAAAGCTGCAGTTCAGTAGAAGAGACCAGGACTAGCCCCAGTAGGGCAACCTTCTACCATCGTCCTAGAGGATTAACCCACATACTTCCCAATACTTGCCTAAAATCCGCTACAGCAGCTTTCCCCTGGTCCCGAGGGTACGCACTAGGCAGACAAGCCTCAAGTATTCAAGGCAAGCCTTAAATTAGCTACAGTAGGCAAAAAGAATACAGCAATAACTGTACCCGCCCCAAAAAAAACCCCAAACCCCACCAAAACCAAAACAAAACCCCAAACCAAACAAAGTACTACATGTTATTGGTAAACTACTGGAGCAGAAATACCTTCTTTCAATGGCTACCTAGAGGCTAACTCATGCAGAAGTGTATTCTTAAAGGAACCTAAGAACTCAGTAAAACTAGCAGTTTCTTTAGCTTTGCATTCAAGTATATATCATAAACAAATTAAGTTATGTTTCTATCACACAGTTAAAGATATCAGCTCCTTTTCAGCGTTATTTCACATACTAGTTATGCCTTAGAAGAGTTTAGCAAAGCAATCAAGGCCTCTTCATCTAAGAGCACCAGAAATCGGGGAAGTGTTGAAACACAGGCAAGAAGAGAGTCATCACAAGAAATGCCTTCACAGAGCAACAGAACTTCTTTGGCAGAGTTTTTCCAAGGCTCTCCGGCTCCCCAGAAGGCAGGAGCCCTGCCCAGCTGGACTGCGGCAGGAGCCAAGGCTAACGTGTTTCTGGAGAACTCCAATTAGGGGGTGGCTCTACATCTACCTTCAAAGGCAGAGAGCAAGTGCAGTCCCTGCTTTGAGCTCAAAATTTCTGAATGCTAAAAGCGTTTGGAATGGGCTGTAAGGCTCTCGACGCCTCACTGAACCATGCCAGCAGAATCCCTGTAAAGCCAACAGAGAGGCTGGAGATGTTTAAAGCCTCTCAAGATCACCCTTCAGTAGAAGCACCCACCCATGCCAGGGGAAGCTGACCTCAGAGTTATTCTTTACCGAGAATACAACTACACTCAGGAAGGGCATTTACACACTTCAGGATAATGCCACAAATGAAGCCTTAGAACTGCATAAAGATGTGAACAGTTAAGGTGGCGACATGAACGAGGTTCCTTCAGGTTTTAGAAGGATAAAGAAAAGAACCCAGAATCAGCAACAGATTTCATTAATAAACACTGGTTTAACAAAAACTACTCCATTTCTAGTTTCAGAAAGAGCAGCTACCAGTGACAGACGCCACAGAGACTTGTCCATCAGGTGTTAGAGAGCTCACTTACGCCGAGCGTGTTAAATACTAAAACTAAGTTAACAGACAACTGGTTTTACCTGCTGCAATTCCAACTCTTAAAGTTTTCTATAACCTAGTACGTGTCGATACTCTGAAATAAGACACTGCTGAAGCTTCAAAGTGATAAAAAATATGCTTATAACTGTAGCCAGTAGGGGTCATTTCAGTGTAAAAAATTGCAGTGAAAGAAAAGGCTAGAGACAGGAAGGGGAGTAAAACCATCAATTTCTATTCACGCAGTTCTGTAAGTCACTTCCATTTCCTCTCCCTGAACTGGGGTAGGAAAGGGGTTGCACTCCCAGAAGAAAGCATGAAAAAAAAGTAGCCTTTATTCTGTTAATGGATAAAGGCATGGCTTAGTACTACTCACACATCAGGCATCACCAGCCTAGCCTGTCGCACGCGTGCCTGCAAACTGCCCAACTGTTTAGCTCACCACGATCAAAAAAATAGAGCTAATCAACCTCATTTTAGTGATCGACGGTAGTACATTAAGTCTCCTTTCTCCTTGCTGCCACCCCTCGTGCACATCACGCACCACGAAGAACAACACATTACTTCTGCTGCTTAGAATGAGGCAGTTTCCTGACAATTCAGTAATAGGTATTCCAGGACTATTTATTAGGCTGACAGTTCAGCTCAGTTGCTTTTCATTTACGAGAATGAAAATTAAATAGATAACTTATCTCCCTGACTATTCCTATAGGGACAGCTGGAACTAGTTCCTAACCACAACACTAATTGAAATGCAATCTTGCCAACAAATGCTTCATACCATTTTCAACAGTAGATGGGACGTGTTACGAGTTGAACTACAGCAACGTACAGATTGCATCACTTCAAAGGAATGAAATACTCCTAAACTGCCAGAGACATCCGTACTGTGATACAGTAAGGGAGTTGGAGCATTAAGGCATTTAATGACTGCAGGCTTTTAGTTCCTTCAACCAAGGGGGTTGGGGGGAAGCTGTTCAAGCCAAGCTTTTACTTGAAAACACGCAAAAAGAGAAACTCATCCCAAACCAGGTAGGTTTTTAAAGTACCGTTTCCCTCTTTGCTTGTACTTTTCTATTTAAGAAAACTTTTCCAATACATATTAAAAGTAATAAGAGAGAGACTACAGCAATGTACATATTCAGCTAGATGGTCTCAACCAAAGTCTTCAAAGTAGTTTAGGACCATTTTTATTGTTTAACAACAGAGCTTTTAACCCTGGACCTGGTCCTACCCAAGCAACAACTGCAGAGGCTGATGGCATCGGTTCTAGCACAGGCGGGACGCACACTGCCCTGCTCCCCTGTGGTTTGTAATTTATTTGTGAGGGAGGCAAATGGAGTTTTAAACTAATAATGAGCGCCAGGACAAAGGGCAGCTGCCCACTAAAAAATGACCGGTTTTAGCTCTCTCAAAACAGTGCATCGTTTTAAATGCAAGTTTTTTTGGACAGATGCTGCCTCACCAGCTCTCCGGATTTTCTACTGCCCTCTACCCGCCGAGAGGAGACCGCCTCCCTCTCCTTTTCCAGAATTGTCGAAGCTCCCGCTCCGAGTCTCACATACATTTATACATATCCCAAACTACTGGTTATTTGTAATCTCTTTACAGCGCCATGTTTTCCCTCAACTTGGGGGGAAAAGAGAGCTGGAGGGAGAAGACAAAAAGAGATTAAAAATTTGTCTTTGGTCTTTTGTTAAATTATTTATATATATAAAAAGAATTAATCTGAGGGACTCGGATACAAAAATTGAAGGGGGGGGGGTGAACTCCTCTCGCATTTCATACCAATTCATCACCTCACAAGCAGCCGGCAGGAAGCAGAAGTGACTTTGAGAGGAGTTCTGCCGTGGGGATTTCTTCCCTCCCCCTGATGCTCCAGCAAGGGAAAAAGCCATCCCTTATCATCACCTA
>VYZW01041595.1:9337-37017 GCA_013401315.1 Balaeniceps rex
AACATGTCTTTCTTTTGATTTTTATCTAAAATATTTGCTTTTCTTCACTCTTAGTAAATAATCTTTAATTAAAATATACTTGTGTGTACTCTCCTTGCTGCTTTCTATTAGTGTGGTTTTGAAATCAGGGGGATGCTAGCAAATTAATCGAACAGAACATCCAGTATGTTCTCATAGACATAACTATTATGAGGGATGAGGCTGCTAAATCTTCTTTATCCACAAAATTGGAAACGCGTATACATTATATTCTGAGACAGAACATAATTTAAGGGGGATGTAACACCTCCCATTACATTCCCATTAGCCAATAGCATAAACCACTTCCCGCCTGTGGAAGATTTCACAAGAATAGGCTCTGGCATTGTATACATGAGATGCTATTCACAGTAGTGATTAATTCCTGTACTTTCAGAGATATTCTGAATATGTACCTGACCTGCACTGTCTCCAGTGTTACAAGTAGCCACTTTTATTTCCTGATAACTCATTATAACAAATTCAAATTTTCAGTCCCTATTTGGGTGACAGAGTTGTCCTTCAAGAGCTGCAGGTATAATTGTCTCCTGGTGAGAGCAGGCCACTCCAAGATAGAGCATGGTCATTACAACAAAAAGGCTTTTTTATATCATACAGTTTAATGTGCTGGGAGAGGGAAAGGGGAAAGGAAAGGAGAGGAATTGGAGTACTTTTTTTTAAAAGTTTTTTAATGAAATTAGCTGAGTTAATCAGGCTGCTTCAGCCCAGTTGAAAAGGATTTTTAAAACAGGAATTCTTCCAGCTTCATGCTACCACTGAGTGTTTCATGTCTTGTAAAATTTGTCAAATTTCACCAGGGCTCTTATAGTGTTTCTAGATGCTTCTGCTGACATCAGTGGATCATCCACTTGTTGTGTGCTTTTTGCCAAATTTTACTAATTTTGAGATGTATTTTAAACCCTGAAAGGATTATTTCATTATCTGAGTGCATCTGCTAGTAAAAAGTACTGAGACACCCCTCCTGTAATGCAACCTAACAGCAGAGCCGTTTTCTAGGCCTGGGGAGCAGCTGGAAGACGGGGTGTCCTTGATCCTGATTCTTTTGCTCTCTGTTTATCCATTTTACACTAAACAGTTATTGTTTTCTTAAATCCATGCAGTAGAAGAGAATAGGAACAGGAACACGGGATTTCTCCCCTTCTTAAAGGATGCATTTCATACCAGCAGCCCTTCATAGCACACTGTGTGGAGAAGAAATGTGGGTCCAGAAAGTTGGTGGGAGTTTAGCTAGTTGCTGTAAAAAGGCCAAGATTTTGTTCTGTCTCTTATGGTTTAATTTACCGTAAACAGCAAAAGCATTCCTCACTTTTGTATGTGGGAAGGTCTATACCATTGTAAGTCAATGCAAACAGAGGAAAACTTTATATGCAGCCTGTCAACAGCAAATGTCAATGGAAGAGCACTAGTAATAAATGTCATGGTGTGCTCTAATTACCTCCTACAGCAACGCTCCTTTGGGGTAGGTATTCTATCCATTGAGGTCATGCCGTGGTACATATTAATTAAATCTCTTCAGTGTTATCTGCTATTTCTGGAAGGCAGCAGACGTTATGTGCAAAATAGTGGTTTATCTGGAAAGAAAAGAACACATCCCAGAGCAAGGAAATATCTTTATCTTTTGAAATAGATATCATCTATTATTAGAGGGGAAAAAAAAAGAGCGCCTGCTAGATTTTCTTCTCTTGTTAATAGCATGTTTTAGAATGAAATACTTACTAGAAAGAGGAAAAGGAAATATGCTCAGACATGAAAGCACAAGTGCTATAGTTGAGTAAATATGTGTTTCTATTAAAATTAGGAGCCTGTAGAAACAGTGGCTAGTAAAGAGAGGCTTCAACAAGCATTGGAAAGAAATGCAGCTACTAGCAGCTCTCTGCCCTTTGCATGCAGAGATTCCATTGTGTCTGAGAATTGGAACAATTGGAGAAACAAGTTGTTCCAATTTAAAGCCCACTAAAGTCAGCCAGTGGAAAGCCAGAGGCTTTCCCTTGATGCATGTGTCAGGCTCAGGTTTCTCATGACTATTCTCATGTATATTAACACTTAGACAGTCATTTTTGATGGAACTATTTTTAATAACTATTTTTGCACCTTCATTTCAGCTGCAAAAATATGTATCTGCACAGGCAAAACCACCTATTTGTCAGTCAAGAAATAGGATCACTGCTTGATGACATAGTAGAAAGTGGAAATTTTTTGCAAAGTGTCTGAGAACAGCAAGAATACACTTTGGGTTTGAGGCAGCTTGCACTCTTATGTCTTTTAGGTCCTACCAAAAATGTTTCTTAAATTTTTGAGGGCCTTCGGAATCACTAAAGAGCAGCTTATTCTAGGAATAGGGAGTTGATTCGAAGTGGTGAGAAACCCATTATCCTTAATTAATGAATTTAGTATATTCCAAGAAAAATGAGTTAGAAGCAGTGCAATCCAGTTCCTTTGGCCATCTACTACCTAGGTTCTTGTGCCTTGCTGATGAATAGAGATGAATGCTCTGTGGCAAGAAAAAAAATCGGAATTTCCATTACACTCAGTTATAATACCCATCTAAATCATTAAACACAGACATCTTTTACTAAAGTATGTTTGCTTGGGTTTTTTGGGTTATGTTTGCAACACACGCTGGAGGACAAATATTTAGAAGGGCTCAGAGTGTTTAAGAACATAATTCCCAGTAAAGCTCAGGTGCAAGCAGTACCTGTTGTTCCTAGATGTGCACACCTCTTTTGAAACCTGGCTACTACTTTAAGTTTTTGAGGGACTAATCATTTGGTCTTTTAATTATCTGACCCACAACATTTTGGATGCAGCATCTGATGAGATACAGAAGTCCAACTCTGTTGATAGCGTGAATGTAACTCAGATATTTTACGAAAAGCCTGGCTAAAGCTTGGGCTCCATTAAGCCTAGAAAATATATCTTAGCTGTACCCTGGGTGGAGCCCTCCACCACATAGTGATATGATGTGTGAAAGAGCTGGACTGCTGGCCATCTCAAATGCTGATAATCTTGGGCTTGACGGACACAGATCTTCACCCACATGCATGTGTTGGCTCAGCACAAACAATGCAAGTGTACATGCATGTAACACGATCCTGGCAAACCCAGGGTTACCGAGCATGTGCTTATACTGGAAGAGCAATGCTGAGGCTGTTCCCTTCAGCTTGGCAGTCCTAGATATTAGCTGGTAACTATTCAGGGTAAAGAAAGAAATGCTTGAGAGGGTCTCTGCAGGGCTGCTGAGACTTTGGTAAGCCACTTGAACCATCTCACATACCTGAAGTGGTGTTTGGATATTGAATGGCAACAGCTAGAATAGTAGTATTAGCATAAATTATGACTTTAAGGGAGATGCTTTCGTCTACTGCCAAGCAATTACAATAAGTAATGTTTAACTACGTGTTAACATGAAGGAGAATTTCTTTCCTCTCTGTTGTATAATTCAAGAGTTACCAGGTAAAGTTTGAAAGATGAAATGGAGAGAAAGAACACAGTGGAAGAGGATCCCATTGCTCTGTTATCACTCAGCTCAGGTCTCTTGCTCAGTCTTCAAAAGCACAAGGACCAAGTCCCTAGATGGGTTCCTGGTTTTAGATCCAGCTTCTGTATGGAACTTTTCTCTGCTTCAGGTCAAATCCAAATTTTGGAATTTTGGAGAAGTGTGGACCTGGATGCAGAGATTAATATCTGGCTGCTTTTGAGCTAAGGTGTTTAGTCTAGATGTGGTGTTCTAATGCAAAGTTTTACTTCAGACCTGTTTCTAGTTTGAAATGTTTTCAGAATGGACTGGTTTCTTTCCGAAGCAAGGAGGAAGCAGGGCAGCCCTGGAGGAGGAGGGTGTTGTTTTCACTATATTTCATTTCTTTACATTCTCTGTTGTCTTGACTTATAAATATTTAGCTATGAATATGTTTGACAGCTTGTCTTCATCCTCTGCCTAGACAGAAGGCTCCTGCAGATAGACACTACCACTCGTGTGCCTTAGCTTATCAGTTCTGAATGCCCCTTAGTGCTGAGGTGTGCTCTAAAGGGTCTGGGAACCGTTTCAGTCTCTGCACACATCACAAGTTCTCAAGCTCTGGGTCACTAGCAGGTGATCAGAAGCCACGGGCATCTCAGCCTCCCATTACTGGCTGCATTTCTGGATCAAGCAATAAGGGATTCTTGTGGTATTTACATGGAAATGGAGATTTCATTACAGGAAGAGCAGAATATCTGGATATCTGTACTAGCTCTCGGCTGTATTTCAACGCTCATCTGTTTTCACCGGGGCTGAGGACCAGCGTTGTCCTTCCTCAGCAGAAGTGAGGTGAAAAAGTCAAGTTAGAGGAGCTAAACAAAAAAATTGCTTTATATTTTCAAGTGTGAGTACATAAATTCTCTCTCCACAGCACCAGGGCTTAGGTATGTTACAAGTAACTGGAGGCTTGCATCTGTTACTTGATATATGACCTTCTCAAATAGTGGTTTTCTGCTGATTTCACATGCTCATAAAGAAATTATTTTAATTACCTAAAATAAATAGATCTTCTCTTATATCAGTACCCAAATGTAGCTGTATGAGTGTTAGATTCCTTTGCTGTTAATCTGAGGTAGTAACAATATGCAAGAGCATTACACAAAAGAAATTTATGCCACTAATGATGTTGCAGCTGTCCAAAGACATCTGCTCTTTTTACTATTGTACATCTTTCGGCGATATGACAAATTACATAGTTTAGATCCTGGCACAGAAAGATAACCTGGATGTCAACTTGCACAAAGATGAGAGCTACTTTCTGCCAACAGTTCGTTAGAAAGTCAGTGAGCATATGCAGTTGCACACAAATTTACAAACATTGCTCTTTATTACATCAAGTTGTGTCTTTGATACCACTGAGGCCACTCCAATTGATTGTCCAGTTGGTGATTGTACTTACTGGGACACTGCACTATTTTGAGTGAGCAGCATCAAACATCACAGGAGCTTCATGGTCAGAGTACTAGGCTGTTTAGTTTGCTCTTCTCCCCTCACCTTAAACACCCATTTAACGGGAGATCTGACAACTTCACATGCGTGACTGAAGCAGACACACCCTGTGAGCTCCCTGCTTTCTCTCCCTTCCCCCATCATTTGCAAAGTAACATGGTCCAGCTCTTGTTTGTGTTCTATTGAACTGGTATTCCCTTACTCTGCTGATCATTTCCACAGCAACCATTCCTTTACCAGACACACCATTGCAAAGCGCAGTACAAACTTATTTGTTTGCGTGTATTTCAAGAAAGTGAGCCCTAGGGAACAGCTGCCCTTTGTTTTAGCTCAGCAATGCACAATATTCTTTCAGTGCTGGTTTACCTTGACAGAATAAAAGGTCTACACACAATGGCTCATTTCTTATTCTGTGGCTGGACATGTGTATCACAGCTAGGTATGTGATTTCAGCCTGCACACACGCACCCCAGCATGTGATCACACACCACAGTTGCACAAGCTGACAGCACGTGGCTGCTGTGAGGCTGAGCGTGTGGTGGGGGCAGGAGCACCTAGACAGCTCCCAGCTGGGTCACCACCTGCACTGAAGGCTTCCTTTAGGAAGAGGATGACAATGAATGATCTTCAAATCCAATGACTTATTCCAACAGTGTGGATGGATATGAACTGGGGCCTGAGACTCAGCAGGGTCTAGGTTGCAGCAGTGTTTTCAATAGCTTGCAGCCCCACTGTTTGCTTGGGATTGCTGGTTGTGAAACCACCTTGTACTCACTCAGTGACACAGTTACCTGTAGAGAAACACTGGGGAGTACATAGAGCGAAGTGCTACCTAAGAGACCTGAGTTTTAACTCCAGCTCTGATGTGACCTTGTAGAGAATCCTGAGGAAGTCATTTTGCCTCTGTTATATGTGATTCTGGAGCTGTGCTTTTCTTATCGTGCCTCAAGTTGATTTTACTCTCTGGCATTAGCTTGGGAAGTTCTTTTCAGACATGCAAGGAGGTAAATGGTTAAATCACTTAAAAAGCAAGCAGAAGTGCAATGTTGATGTGAAATAAAATTGCATCTATGCATGGTAAATGCCTAAGAGACAGACCACTAGGCAGGAACTCCAGTTGCTTATGTTCTCTTCCTAAATCTATCATTTGCTGTCATGTGTCCTTGGCACTCACCTGTCAGGTATCCAAAATACCTGCAGTCCTTGCCTTGGGAGAGGCTGTGTTCAGTATTATGGCTGTGAAGGGCTGGAGCTGTGAGAAAGAAACACTGGAGTGGCTTTACCGTGACCACCACAGCTTTCTGCTCAGTTCCTGCCATCTAGCCCTAAACCAATTAACTTCATGGCATGGTTCTTCTTCTCACACTTTGTCTTTTTGCCCAAACATACATTGTCCCTTATTATGTGTTTATAGACTGCCTGAGAGCAGTGGAAGGCGCTGTGCTTGGTGCTAGAGCAGTATACATTATCTTACAGACAAAGATCTAGCATCTTTGTGCTTGCAAAGCTTTATCTAGATTTTTTGGTGTATATAGTAATTTTAAATGCTGCTTAGAATCATAGAATCATTTGGTTGGAAAAGACCTTTAAGATCATCGAGTCCAACTGTACCTTATAGAGGTTACCATTAAAAAGACAATGTTTATAAACAATCGCTTCATTATACTCTTTGAGATAACACAGCTGGTTTACAGTCATAGAGCTTACCCTGGTGTGCTTGGGAAATACTGGGGTCTTTTTAAGGCACTCTAGATAAGGTTGTTCTTGAGTTATTCACATTTGCAGCACTGAATCAGCCTTGCAGGACGCGCGTCCACACTTAAGTTACTAAGTAAATCTTCAGGCAACTAACTGATTTGCCTCAACCTTCAAAAATCCTGAGTTCCTGAAAGGTCTTTCTAATTTCAAGAGTGTAGATTTCCAGAAATGCCATAGAAAATTGAATGCAAATATCTTTCTGAATATCAGGTTGACTTTAGGTATGATATTTTGAAAAAAATTGCTTCAGCTTTACTCTACCAAACTATTCAGTGAGTTTCTTAGTTATATTGCAGTGATTGTGTTCATGCCATTAAGTTTTTGACGGTCTCCCTGCCCTTCCATTTTGCTAAGTATTGATTATTCATGGTTTTTAGGTGGAGGAAGGGAAGGAGGAGGAACGTTTTTTTTAAAAATGAAGATATATTCAGCATTACTTTGAAAAAACTGTCACTTGCAAAAAATTTTAAATGTCCTTGGTATTTTATTTATTGTGATTTAGCAGAGTACTAACAATAGCATAAGAGAAAACAGATTCATAAGAGATGGAATTTTCCTTCTTTGATGGAGAGCAAACTGTAGCTCTTATAAAAAGGAGGATCATTTGTATTGGGCACTGTGGTTCTGACAGACTTGTAATAAAGCTGCAGATTTTTTCTTTTGAAATCTCTGGTTCCAGAAGATTTATGGTGAGACAGAGAACTCCAATTGATTCTGCTCAAAATTTTGGGCATGAACAGCTTAAGTCTAAAATTCTTTTGAAGAGAGAGTCCAAAGTAATTGAAAAGATAATTTTGAAGGGGCTATGGCTTAAAAAACTATTTGTTTCAGAGTTAGGAGTTCTGCAATGAATTTTGTGCTTTTCACAAGAGCTGTAATGTAGTTCTCCTGCGATGGCTTAAGGCCAAACACTCGCCACTACTTTCAGGTAAGTGATTTACAGTGTGGTTGTGCCTTTAAATAAGACAGCTTGACTTCTCACCGAGATCATTCCTGTCAAAACCAGTCATTGCCAGTCTTCAAGTGACCCACAATATATTTCTGTAATCAGCTACCTTTTGGATTAGATTTTGCTACAACTGGTTTTGTTATCTCCCTGTCAACCTTCATAGTATAGTAGTGTTAAAAAACAACAACATTTTAAAAGAAAGGCCTTTAAATCTGGCTGGTTGGTTGTGTTATGTCTTTTTGCTTGTTTTATGACTGTTGAAGAACAATGATGCAGATAAATGCATTTTTAAGCTATCCTTTAAAGGCAGTAGATCCTGCCAAACCATTTTCTTTAATGCCAGTTATAGAAAACAACTGAGTGTACCATCTGTGTATGCATGTTTGGAAACACTGTGTTATATTCAGATGATGAAAAAATTCAGTTGATTTCTGTGCGATAAGGTTTGTAGCACATGTGAAGGAGTAAGAGTTGTTAGGCAGCACTGGAGCTGGTTTCTTCGGGACAGGGAGTAACACAGGTGGGATCTTTTGAATGTTACGGCATGACTAGTCCTCATGCTCTTTAGGAGAGGAGTTCTGCTGAAGTTGGGCAGATTCAGTTCTCACCTCAGTTTTGATAGCATTAAATATCTTTTGTACCACTGAACTAATTTTTTTTAAAGTGATCTTCTGCCCAAATTCAGTGCTGACAAATCTTCATCCTCTAGGATGGAGTGGACAATATCTAGCCCAGTCTTTGAGGAGTCATTTTCAGAATCTGCATTTAGGGACAGAAGGTGGAGTGACACAGAATTTTGAAATACAGGAACTACATCCTTGAGAAAGCTTGGTGTTAAGTAGAGAAGACATACGTGGGACTGTCAGAAAATCTTACCACTTAATGGAAGTTGTAAGATTTAAACAATAATATTTCTACTTCCCTTATTAAGAAGCAGGAGCATAATTTTTACGTCCAAAAATTTGTGCAGCTGTTCTTTGAAAGGGGACAGGGTGGTGTGGATGTTGCCTTCTCTGTGAACTAGAATTCCAACAAGTGAGAAACTTCATGTACTCCCTTCAAACACATCTATCACCTGCCCCTCAGTCCTTCTCTTGTCCTCACTTTATCCCATCCGCTGTCCCTTCAGTCTGTGCAGCAGCAGTGGCCTTCAGAAGTAAGAAAGACTTGACAGATGTGCTTCTCAGTTTCAAGCTGAAAGTCTGGTCTGCAAGTGCTTAGAAAAACAACTGCACTTGGTGTCAACAGTGAAGCAAAGTATTGCCCTTTTCCCTCCTGCCATGGAACCACACACAGAGCTTTGCTTTAGTTTTCCTTCTGGTTAGACACTTCTCTCCAAGTTTGTTCAGTCAACCTATTTTACATCTGTTTCTACAGTGACTAATTCATGCATCCTTCAGGGCTTCATTCTTGGACCCAGGTTTATTTATTTATCTCTGTTTCCAGTTACTGCTGTAATTTGGCATCATTCCCAGCTGTGTCCTGATTTTATGCAAATTTATTTTCATGTGGCTGCCAGAAAGCCAGATGATATATATTGATTGTTATGATTTTGATGGACATCAGCATTTGGATGTCAAACAGTTGGTTATCTCATCTTGTAAGGATGAATAAACCGCTTTTGTAAAGCATTTGGCATCACCTTTCCCATCCTTTTTTCCCTGTTGTGGTTTCTTTTTTCTGTACCCCAGGCTGTATTATTTATGCACTCTTCTGTGCTAAGTCGCTTGGTGTAGCTCGTCATACAGTGCTGTTTCTAAGAATGGCTTATTATTATCTCTGTGCTGAGTGTCAGGATGCATAGAGAAAGGGGTTTATTTTTAGAAGGCAAGATCCAAATACGCTTACAGTAACTCCCAATTCCTCTTAAGTGCTAGAGAGACACCACTTCAAACAACCGTAAAAGTTGAGAACTAAATATTTCTACTTTGAGGCAAATGTGTGTCTGTGGAGCCAAACTCTGTCCTCAGATGCTTATGTGCTGTTCCCACTGAAGTCTGGGGCCTTTCTGCCTGAGAATGCAAAGCACATTTTGGCATGACACAGTGGCTTGAGAATTAAGACTTTATGAATTGGCACTTTTGTTCTTACTGCTTTTGTTTAAGACAAGGGTGGGAGAAAATTAAATAACTGCTGTGAGGCTTAACAGTCGCTTTGCTTTTCATGAAGCAGAGATTGTCTGTTGGGGAGATTTCAAAACCTGAGTTTACATTTTGAAATAAGTGGCCTGAATTTTATATATATTGCAATATACATTGCTTTTTGAAAGTATTACCGTTCTCTTTCCTGCCGCAGCCTTTGCTGTTCTCCACTGTCCACATGGTATTAGCTTACCACCAATGAACATAACTGATCCCATGCCACTTATTGTTAGACTGGAGGCTAAACCAGCATGTAGCTAAATCAATGACCATAACATGAAGCGTCCTCAGTTTTAGGAGCTCAGTCTGTGTTTTACTCCTCCTCCCATTCTCCCAGAAACCTTTTATTAGAGAAAGCTCATCTTGGTGATTGGGCCACTAGACTTGCAGTTCCAGGCTCGACCACAAAAATGGGCTGGGTACCTCTGTCATACCATTTCACCTCTCCTGCCTTTGTTTCCCCCACCTACAAGGGGCTGCTGGTGTGATGTTTGGACTTTGGATGCTCGACAAATAAGCTGGGCTTCGGGACCTCTTGCAACCTGCAGGACTGGTCAAATGGCCTCAGCTGAATGGGCTCACATTAAGTTAACACATAGCACCTTCCTGATGGAGATATGCCTTGTCCTTCCTCTGTAAATTATAAGCGGTGGTGTTTTGGGCAGTACTTCTCCTAAGTGAGAGGACTGCCAGCTCAGTATTATGACTCATTGAGCAGCACGTTCCTATAATGGTAGGCTTTTAAAATATTTTATGGGGTATTTGTATGGGATGGAGTAAGACTAAATAGAATTTCATAGAGCATTTTCCACAAAATTTGCTATAAACCTCTAACAGGGCAAAGCTCATTGCAGACTAATTAAAGCAATCCTGCTGAAATGAAATTTGTCTTTATTGCTCTCACTTTAATAGCTTGGAATATAGCAGTATAAGCAGACCATAAGATCTTTAATCTTAAGATATATTAGAAGTATTTAATAATATTTCCCATTGTTTAACTAAAAAGACAACAGTGTACAGTTTCAAATCATCAAAGATCATCTTTTAAAGCTGATCCAATATTTGGAAACAAACTTTCCAGGCAGATCCCCACACTTTAGATCACCTCCATATAGTGGGCACTTTCTCTGCAGGTGTCAGCACCCTGCAGCTCTGCTGAGCACCCAGTGCTGTGCAGACTGGGGTTTGCTATGTCTGTCAGTCCCTTGGTTGCTGTCTTTATGTTAGGGTTTGAAGACTTTCCGTGTGAAGTCTGAAGCTGTAACAATATCCTTGTGCTAAGAGATAAGTAAGAGATGGTACCTGGCTTTAAATAGACTAGGTGCAGTGCTCTTCCAACTTCTCCCTGTCTTCAGACTGTCCCAAGTGCCCATGCTCTGTCAGGAGAGAAAACAACAGATGCCAATCTTGATCCACAGGCCAGAGAACATATCTTCGCATCTTCTGTTTCTTTTATTTTTCATCTTGCCTCCTGGAATTTGGAAGAACTAAGCAGTATGTATAGTAGAGGAGAGACAATTTTTTTTTTAACATGTGTGGTAATTGCAATATCTGCCCTAGTGTGTACTTCATTAGATGATGATAGCTTATTCATTAAGAGCTTTATGATGAACATGGACATCTGATGCTTTAGTTGAAAGAAATGGAAAAGTTTGAGAATTGTTTTGTGCTGAATTCTGATGTAAAAATTACAAACAATTCCTTCTTCCTGATGCATATTGCTGATTTTTCATGCTGGAATGCTCTACCTGTGAAATTTCATCCAAGAGTGCATTTTAATAGCTGAGTTCTTAACCTTTCCAAATAAAAGCATATAATGGAAATAATGATAGAGTGAAATTCCACCCTTAATTTGAGCTGTGTTAGAAAGCCTGGGTATAACATTATTCTATTACTTTTTCCTTTTTCGAAAATGAGTATGTACTTCTGTCACTTGGCTTTACACATATTCATACACTGTTCAGCACCCTTTACTCAGATGGATGAGATATTACCTAGGTAATCTAGCTCATTTATCTTCAGCAGTGCAACTTGTGCATGGCATTATTCACCAGTGGGACCTGTTAGTCTGGAATGGATGATTTTTTAGCAGTAATGTGCATGTTTTTTCAGCTGTAATAAATGCTGAAAAATGTATATTTAGATGCCAGTGTATTTCCATATGACAAAGCCCAGTTCATTTCAGGAAATACCATCTGTAGTGCTTTACAGTCCCCATTCTCCAAGGCATTGTCCTCCTATGCCAGTGTGACCATCGTCCGTCTTTGGTGTAAGAGTGATGGGGAAGTGGTGTGATAGAATGGACCATCAAATTCTGAATCCCCAGCTGCTTCCCAATCTGTTATGAATGAAAGCTCACTGCTGGCAGACAGCAGTGTGTGTGAGCTCTAGCTCAGGTGACTCAGTTGCACAGGAACTTGGAGAGAAAATTTGGGAGACCTTGTTAAAGAGGTTAACATGAAGGAATTGCTCAATTAAAGCTGACCTCAGGCTCCCCACCTCAGCCCTTTTGAGCAGAGTCCTTAGGATGTAGCATCTAATGTGGGCTTCTCTGATACACAGGCCTTCTCCAAAACTCGTTACCAGTATGATCATGCAAGCAACTTGGAGTTCAGTTGTAAAGTCCTGCATGCCACAAACTGTTAGTATTGTTCCAGCTAAGCTGACGCAAAGTCCCTGTGAGCCTCTTTTTATGCTCTGTCTCACATGCCTCACTGGAAGACTGAGGGGGCTCATGGTTTTGGACTCTTCTTCAGCACCACATCCTGGCTTCCAGCTCCAGCATTTTCCTGCTGCTCTCTCATGATGCAGGAAGACTCAGGGCTGCATAAGGCCACAGCATGTCTTTCTTAGTGGCATCTATCTCGCCCCAAATGTGCAGGACCACAGACAGTTGTGATGGCACAGCTCTGAGGCAGTGAAAGCCCCTAGCTGGTGTGCATTTTGCAGTGAGAATGTTGAAGTCTTGTCCAATGGTCAAGTGGTAAACAAGGAAAAAACAAGGCCCAAGTCCCTTTCTTCAAGTAAAAGCACCACATAGATTGGGGACTTGCTTAGAACAGTGAAAAGAGTTTCATTCTACCGACTTTGGGCTTCTCTGTCAGGTTCTTGCTTTGACTGTGAAACAATTTATATGTTCTTTTGTCCACCAGTAAGCGGCAATGGAAGGGGGAAAGCAGGTTTCAAGTCCTCCTCATTGTTAAAGTTGAGATGGGAAATTGCCACTTTTGGGGTTTTTTTTAATGACTCTCCAAAGTTTTAGACTAACAGATCTCACAGACTACTGAGGAATGTTGTTACTCTTTAGCTTTACACTTAAGGACAATCAGTGGTTTATGCCCCACAACTTAGGACCACTTGATTTAGATAGGATATTCCCTGCCACTCCCTAATAGAAAGAGAATGTGAGAAACAAGCTGTGTCCCTGCATAAGGAAAATATCCTTTTGATGTAAATGTCTCATCAACGTAGGTCTGTCAACCTACGTTTCAGGAAAAATGGATGCTTTCTTCCTACTCCCCTCTAGGCAATGGTGAATCATTAAAAGAGCCTTTTGTTTGTTTACAGTGGGGTTGACCCCATGGGAGCACAGATGTCACGCATGATAGATTTATTGACAGATAATCCTTTGTTTGGGGCTCTACCATGAAAAATGGTTTCACTTCATAAATATCACCTTCAGAAATTATTTAGTGCCTTTACTCTTTAAATTATGAATCTTTTGCAGCAGGGAGAATTCTTGACAGAATCTGTCTGTAGGAACAGGAAACCTTCTCATATAACATTATATATATTATAGCATATTACCTTCTCTCAGTATCATTAATGCAGCAAGTAACCTCCCCTAGGGTACACCTACATGGCCCAGAGCTGTACAGCAGAGATACCTGTGCTGTCTCAGGATGAGCTGCAGTAATGTAAAATTGTGAGCTGGTTTCTCTTCCCTTTTAAGTATGTGCATACCCTATGTAGCTCAGATAAATACAGTATGGAACTGGTTGCAAACCAGATGCCTCCAGTACCTGGGCTGCAGGGCTCAGATCTGGTTTTCATGTTACAGCTTAGCAGTGAGTTAAATCAGATAGGAAAAAAATATATATATATATGTATGTGTGCCTTAGTCTGCTAGGAGACTTAGAAAATGTGAGCTTAACAAAGAAAAAAGTGAATGCTAATATTGAAGTGGGAAGAACTGGTCCTATCAGTCTGTTATGGTCTCTGTGTAGTTAGTAGTACATGTACAATTCAGAGTACCTTAGCTTGTCATGACTACAAGACTCTGAAGAAGAGCTTTGCATTGATGCTTCATGAGTCACTAGAACCTGCTGCTAATTGCCTCAGTCTGGAGGCCTCATAGGAAAATCAAAACAAGGATCCTGCAGGTGTTTTAATCGGTATTCACAGAGCAGCCCTGTAGTGCTTCACGGATTTGATTGAAGCTGTTCTCAGTACTGAGATGTGAGGTGGCAATGCTGTTGCTATCTACACTCTGTGGGTGCTGCAGCCTCTCAAGGAGCCCAGGCTGGCATTAGGATTTCAAAGCAGCTGGTGCCATGCAGTCAAGCAGGGCAAAGGCGTTCTCCTCCTCCAACAGCTCATGCTCTAGGATCCCGGCAGTGTGCAGCAGGTGAACAAGCAGGTGATGCAACGTGGGGAAAAGTGCAGAACAGCAAGTAACATAGCACAGATAGTGGCAAACACGACAGAGTAGTTAAATCCGCATCAGTTAGCACCATAACTGGTACCTGATGACAGTGCTAGGCACTGTTGCAGTGAATATGGGTTACTTAAGAAGATAAGGAACTTACCTCTCCCAAAACACTATTTTCTTTGGGGGTTGTTTTATGTCCTGTAAAATTTAGTTGATCCATTTTAAACAGCTCAAAGAAGTTTAATACAAACTATACAGCAAATGCAGTGCTTAGGAACACTGTGTGGATATTGGATATATGCTCATGATAATAATGGCAAATAAAGGTAAGCCTTGAATACCTGCCATTAGATATTACAGTATTTTTGTTACAGTACGTTACCTCAATACATTTGTGTTAGAGAGCATTTTGTTTATCTGCCATTTTGTTTATCAGGCATGAATTGTCATTACAAGAGAGAGGCAAGCTAGAATTTCTGCTAGAATTAGCTAGAAATTAGGTAGTATTAATTATTGTGAAAACTGATGTTTAACTGCTCCCTTTTGTTTCTTATAGTACAGAGTGCTCTTGTGTCCAAATGATTATAGATTGATTCAGTTGTGCATGAATAGTGCTAAGTGCCATTAAAATAAAACAACGGTATTTGGCATTTACACACCATTGTGCATATTCAAAGCATTTAAAAATATAAAAGTTTAGGTTATGATCCGCTGCAGCTAATATCAGCCCCACGTCCTCCTCAAGTCACCAGTCAGCAGAGAAGGCAGCGCAGCACAAACCTTTCCCTCCCTGCGTTAAAATTCTTGTTTGCCACATAAGTGGGAAAATTATCACCAAATGACATTTATAGGTCTCTAGGATTGTATGTGTTTGGAGTATCAGAAGGCTGACTTTTGTATCAAGAGTCAAGCTTGTTCACACAAAATGTGAAGTGCAGTTCTTATTTAAAGAAAGTAAAAAATCAAAGCAAAAATGGGTCAAACTCTTCCCATTGAAAATTGATTGGAAATGTGTGCCTGAATGTCTTCTGCCCTTTGAAAATCCAACCTAGATATTTTATTTTAAGAATTATAATCAATTAAACTTGCAGGGTTGGAGACGTGTAGTTTTGGACGTGCCATTTTCTGTAGGACTATTTTATAGGCTGGTATAATCCTACACAGTTCTATAGCAACCTGACTTTATGGTGATAAGCTACTTCACTCAAGTGCTCTATAGGTTAATATTATCTTAATTTCCCTTTCCTATAATAGGAAATCTGATGCTTGCTAATTTTTTTTTTCTAATGGCAATTTTAGACCTCCCAAGAATATGACTTCAGGCTAGTGGGCACAGCACTGAAATGTGGGGTCTGCCTTAGCTGTTAGACTGCCACGAGTGACTCATTTTGCTGTACTTTGGCTTCTGTACCTGGCTGTGTTTCAAAGAGAGAGCAATGATTTTGGCCTTCTCCATGAAATGCTTTGGGAGTGGTCTATTGGTTAACAGTTTTATTTTTGCTTGTTGTCTCAAAATCTAATTTCTGTAACAAAAACCGTGCAACCTTAGTGTTTGGGGGCTAGAAAAGAAACTATTGGAGTAGTCACATTTTTCTTGAGAGCTGAGGTTTTATAAGAAGAAAATGAATTAAAAACCTACCCCAAAACTCTGAACTCATCTCCTGGAGTTTATGGCTAGCTTTAAATCTGCTAACTTTGGGTAACTTCCCCTAACAAAAACAGCCCCGTCCCATGTAACTGCTTCAGGTTTGCTCTTGTGCTGACATATTTAGGGCAGGACACTTTTTAATATGTGGACAGCCTCATACTAGAGAAATATATACAAAGAAAATGGTGAAGATTACCAATGCCAAATTCATGAATTGCATTATCAATGCCTTATGGAAAGAGCCATGAATCACAAGATAAAGAATGGATTTTTCCTCTCTGCTGTTGAAAGAAAAAGCAATATACGGTCTGAAGTCGAGCTTTGATATTTCTCTGTACTGTTCTACCTCTCAAAGCTTTCTTATAACTAACAAAATTCACAGGTTTGCCATGTCTTATTCAGCGAGAAGGCAACTTAAAAACTAATATGCTGCATTGGCACCAAGTGAAAGAAATTGATTTAGAAGATGACAGCAAAGGGGCCATGCTGAAATTTGTATAGCCAGGCAGTGTTACACTTCCTTGGAAAGCATTCAAATCGATTTCTCATGGAAATGTATTCCTGAGGAGCTGTATCAGACAAAAAAGCTTCCTTCAGGAAATGCTGATCCATCTGGTGGGCTCCCACCAGTGCACTACCATGGTGCCACCCCAGAAGGATTTACTAGGTTAAACGTACTTTCCTCTGGTGTGTTAGTGCAGTCTGCCCAAGATGGCAGATTAGGCTGGAGCCCAGGACACCCGGTGTCAGTATATCTGATTTAGATATCAGTATTTAAGACTCAAATAGACTACATACACTTTTCTGCTCCTATGCTGTATCATTGGCCATTCCGAGCTTCAGGCTTATACAGGAAGGACCAAATTTCTGAGGGAAGTTGGGGGATTTGTGCATTGCAGTATAAGCAGACCACCACCGTTTACTTTTCAACATTAGTGTCACCAGCCACAAGAAGTCCCTCTTAAAGTATTAGGGATCACTGTGTTTGGACTCGTACAATGGCCAGTTGTCCAGAGAGCCAGGAGATTCTCATGGGAAGCAGAAAGTTTTGGTAAACTCACAACTTTGTGACAAAGCCTGTTGGTTTAAAGAGTACAGTTGAGGTTTCGGGCAGATAGGCAATACCTAGAGAAATGGAGATTATATCCATAAAGAAGGGCAGTGAGATTAAACTGTTTAGCAATTTGCCTTTGAAGAAATAGTGGCTGCAGCTTTCATATTCCCAGGGAATGAGATTGTATGCATACCGCAATACAAAGAAGAAATAATAATGTAAAATGGAAATAGAGCAGATGAGCATGAAGGTTTCTGGTTGCTGCTCTTCCCTTCCTCTGCTGAATCATAGAGTCTGTCTACAGAATAAAATGTTAGAAGCAGTTGCTGTTATTTTTTCTGGCAGCCAGAGTTTAGTAAGTTGCTAACTTAGAGGTTGTAAGTCTTTTGCAGTTTCTTAAGAAAGACCATAATCATTCATCACATGGATGAAATCCTGTATATCAGTTCACTGCTGCTGAACTCACTGCTGCTTTGGAGTTCATTATTTGGGGGATTAATTTTCTGTTCAACTTAATGGTTTTGTCTGTGTGTTTGTTTTGGTTTTGTTTTTTTTTTTTTTTAACTACAGCAAAATACACTTGAAAGCATTTCCTGTATCTTCAAAATAAACTGCTCAACTCAGGTGCCTGTGTACCATCCATTTGGATACATAGTTCCCTTCCTTTTTCCCCCTTGTTCTTAGGGAGACAACCCTTTGCTGTTCCACTAATCAAATTATAACCCTTTCTCTTTCCCATAAAAGTCTCCTACGTTTATTGTATAAAATGAGAGCTGAGCTGATGTATTAGGAGTTGGGGTTTGCTTGCCTAGCTGGTGGGGAATGGCAGCAGGCAGTGAAGGGTCATCTGTGTAAGGTATGGGAAGGGGTGCAGTTTTCTTTATGCCTGGGCTTGGGCATCTTGGTTTCTAAACAGCCCAGACTTCCTGGATGCTGTTAAGAGCTACTTGCACCCTTTCAGATTGATTACCCCCCATGCTCAGCAACCAGTTTTCTACAGTGGCCAGTTATTCTCAGAAAGTGGCAACTCATGGACATCTCGTGTGAATCGTGATATATAGCTTCACAGGGAATTGTATAGACTCTGCTGCTATAACAGGAGTCAGGAGAGTATGAGCATGACATAAGCGTGACCAAAGTGGTCTGACCAAAGATGCGTGCATTCACTCCTGTCCTGCCACAGTAACCCCAGCCAATTCTGCAAATGCTTTAGCCTGTTCAGGACAGATCTGTCTTCAAGTTACTGGATTCCCTAGGAATCCGTTCTGAGGTGGATCCCACTCCTGAGCAATTACCATGAATCTGAACGTCAGTTGGTATTGAACCAAAACAGAGTCACTCAAGGACCAGCACCAAGCATTTATTTCTTACAAAATTTTTCTATGTTCTCTATAAGCACATTTTGTAGGTGGCTCACATGGAAGTGCATTTGGAGCAGCTGAAGGCACTGCATTAGTTTATTCAGTTACTAAAAGAAAAATGAAGCTCTTAATAGGGCCTCCTGAAAAAGTGGTTTGAGCTGTTGTGGAAAAAAATATAAGCGCTATGAAAAAAAGTTTCAGAATTTGTCATGCTTTTTCCTTATTTCTTTGAGGGAATGAATTGAAAACTGTTGTTTTAGAATTAAATAGAAATGCAACATTTTCATTTAGATGCTTTTTGAAGGGGGCTGATATGTTTTGTTTTTCCCCTGAGCCTGTCGTTCCTTGTGTCTAATTTTTATCTCTTGCCTCAATCCACTTTTGTAATGATAAAAAGGAGAGGGAAGGGAAAGAAAAAAAAAAAAATGCAGAACCTGAAAACCTAAGCTATCCTCTCTGATTTGTATCAGCATAGAATTTCTTTTCATTTGAAACACTTTGCTAAAATTACACAAATCCTTAAAGCCATAAGAAAACATTTTTTAAATGAAAATACCACCACTGAAAAATTTACTTTGGTTCTCAGAAGGTTTTACCTGAAAATCACTATAGCCAACTCTACCTATTGGTGAAGCGAATGAGGCAGAAGTGTGTCAGCTGGATATGTTTGAAATAAGGTAACATTGCTTACACTGTAGTATATTTTATAAAAAAACACTCTGATCCTTTGTAAGAAAATGGAATAGTGTGTGAAGAGTATGCATAATTATTGCCAGTTTTCAGTCTGGTAATCATCAGAGCGTAATGTCAGTGTGTCAGTTTTTCCCCGAGGAGCAAGTAGGGATTATTGGGTTTGGTAGCATTTTGTTTCCCAAGTGTTATAGGGGGAAGGTCTGCATATTTTCAGATATCTGGCAGTCAAATATGGAGGATTTAATATCTCTATAGGTGTGCTATCGGCAGGTCAGCACTAAGTGTCTGGAGTAGGATTTTGTTCTGTATTTGTACGGTACCCGCGTTGTTGGGTTTTGGCTGGGCTCTCCTGTGCAACACGTGCTGTCATTGCTTCAGGACCTGAAAGGCAGTAAAAGCTCTAAGCCCTGATAGAGCCAATCCACTGTCAAGACTAGGATGTTAATTAATTTTAATGAACCTTGGAACATGCAGTATACATGAAAATGCTGTTTTCAAAAGCAGTATTTTGCAAAGTAAACATTAGAATCAGGTACTTCAGAAAGCCAGCTTTATTTAGTACAATAGGTTTTCCTGTATGTTTTCCTGTATGTCTTTAATTTTGAAAAAGAAAATAAACCCTCCAGACCAGATTTTTTGTTTTGTTGATTTCTACTCAGCAATTCTGCTTGCACCTTGCAGTATCATTACTTAAAACAAGAATTGTATTTTGGAAATATAATTCACCATTTGCTGGTCTGGCTTATGTACTCATTAGACAGCGGGGTTTTCCCTCTGTGGGCTTTGCAGAGGCTAATGGGTTAAGTGCTTGAGCATAAAAAGACTGAACCATAAGTTATCTAAATACTTGAGGTGTCAAATACAGTCATTCACTGACACATCTTGTCCCAGAAGGTGGCTGAGGTAAAAAAGGCAGTCCCGGCAAAACGTCGGTAGGATCCACCAGCTGGCTTCCACCGCTTTCCTCTAAATCATCTTGGGCTGTTTGAACATACCTCCACTACCTGCGAAGATCTGGCTGATTAGGCCTGTTTGCTTATTTCTCTTGACTAATGGGCATGACGGTGGCCATTTTAGACTCTGCACTGCTCATGAAACTCAATTTTTATGAGTATCAGGCTGAAAGCTGAGCAGTGGCTCTTGCCTTCCAGTGCAGAATACCAATGTGTCCTCAGCACCCCCTTGTAATTGTGCTGCAGCAGAGCTGAGCTATGGGCTGTCGATACCGTTCGGGGTGCTGAGATCAGCTTCCCATTTGCTCTGGTGCTGTATGATATATGACACTAGAGATGAATGAATTGTATATTTTATTTAACAAAGACTAAAATAAATTAGTTAGCAATGTACTGCCTGGCCTGAACACCAGGTAAGTACTAGTAGTTTTCATTATCCCTCAAGAAATCATTGACTATTTTATGCGACGCAGTAATGTATTATTCATAGACAATTTCATTGGTAACATTATTTCAGATTCTCAATGTAACAAGAATGTACATAAAGCCATGAAATCCTTAGGAAGAGAAGGATGGGTGATCTTCCATAAAAATGAGAGTATACGTGCATATGCATACACGCAGAGGACTACAGGTCTTCATGGAATCAGGCAAATGCCTTTTAATCGTGGCAGTGAGCCTTATTCTTAAAGCATGTCTCATACTGCTCCTTACAATCCACTAATCTCTCTCAGTTTGTTAATGATAAACTTTAAATATTGGGCTGAAATGTTGTTCTCTGCCTGAAGCTGAATATTTTCAGTCTCATTGTTAGCAATTCGCCTGTTATTTATTACATGGATGGTATCCGCATTTCCAGCCAATTTATTCACCAGGCTTGGTACGTAAGAGTACGGACCTGGAGAAAACACATCTGCGTAGCACAAAGTCCCATCTTCTGCAGTGACAGGACATGGTCCACAAAATTGTATATGCCACACTGTCATTTAAGAAGGACTCAATTTCATAGTGTCTTTGGCAGCGTAAAGTAATAGTGGTAACAAGACACTTGTTCAGCCTCTCCCTGGTGTAAAAAGGTGTAACTCTTCTGGCATCAGGGAGGTTCACTTGTCGTCATTTCAGGCTGTGTCATCAGCCATAACTCTGCCTTTTCTGCTCCTTGAGTCTCAGGTTTTCCAGCCCAAACACTACATGCAAGACAACTCCTTGTGTTGCCACAGCAGGTTTTTGTCAGCAGCATGCTTCTTTCTAACCCTCGGTTCCCCAGGCATTGCAAAATCGAGGAATGAGCTTTTACTCCAGTGGTGTGGAGCAGGTGGCACTGCTACTTCATGCTTCCACCCCAAAGCACTACCCAGCTGGCTTGGGCCCTGCTACAAGGAGTGAACTGAGCTCTGCCTCACCCACTGCTCCTGCACAGGCTCCAACTCAAAGCTTAGCACATGGCCTCGCCTGCCTTTGGGGACCTTGGTGCTGTGGCTGCACAATCAGGATGCTCTAGAGCTACCGCCATGCCCAGTATCAGACCAGTATTTGTCTAAAGGCAGTGGAGCTTGGATTTCACAACAGCAGCAGCGGTCAAAAACTGGCCTTATATCCTCCCCAGTGTGTCCAGACTGGGTGTTTGTGGCATGGACTTGTGAACAGAGACCTTGTGATACTTGCCATGAGTACAGTGTAAAAGCATATTTGTGTAACTCCTTTTCTTTTTGCACTATGTCTCATGGTTGTCCTTGAACCTTTGCAAGAGGTGCTGTTATCTAAGTGAGATCTATTGCAGTTAGAGCTTGCCGTGTTGGGTTGGGCACTTTAGAAAGCTTTTACAACTTCATAATTTAAATGTATGTTTGTCCGCCTTTAATTGAAAAGTTGTAAGGAGTGCAAGGTTTGTGTGTTTGCACTGTTTGAAGGCTGCTTTGACTTTTGGTTACCAAGGAAACTGCTTTAATGTAGAACTGGATTCCAGTGACCCCAAACTCTCTGTTCTGTTAGGGTTTGTGCATCCTTCAGGATGAGAACTGTTTCAATGGGAGACTGTTTCAAAGCATTTTAGTCCCATCTGGGGTTTGGCATATCTAAAGAGTGCTGATGGGGCTTGAAATTTCAGCCAGCACTGAAACTTCTAGCCCAGTTCTATGTTTCTTATGGATCCAGGGCCAGACCCGACACCAACGTTGCTGACTCATGAATTTTGAATACATGCAGTGACTTGTTACCCTGTATCCTGACTCTTATCCTCAATTTCTTGTCTACTCCTTTGCCTGTTCGTACAAGTGGAGTATACACCAGTGCTGTCATGGTTTATTGAGTGGTAGTTAGGTGTGGTATACTGGACACTCTTCATATTAAAGTAGCTATAAAGCTGGGAAAACTGCATGCTTTGTACAATTAATGATAAAATCTCGCATGAAGAAGGCAAGGGAGGTGATGGGTCTACCTCTGCAATTCTTGTCCATCTCATGCTCAAAGTGTTGAGAAAAAGAATGAAGCAATCTCTTAGAAAGCTGTGTTGAGACTAGGATGCCTCTTAACTCTCCTTTCAGACAGCTGTGTTGTTCCCAAAGACCCATGGCATTAGTGCATAGGGTCTTCCATCCTTAATTTAATGCTGAGCCATGAAAGTGTAGATTGTGGATTTGCTGAAGCCCTTAGACATATTAGCTTGATTCTGGTATTTCACAGGCAAGCCAAGGGACTTCTGGGAATGCAGACTCTGTCTTGGCTGCTACTCTCACGGCTCCTGAGGCTGGGAGTGAATAGCCTCCTAACTCAACTGAACTCCACTGAAAGCAAGGCCTCCCTTCTCACAAGCTGTCAGAACTGCAGAGCAAATAGGTGCTGTGGTGTAACCTCTTGGGCAGGATGACACAATTAAACCCAGTTCTGTAGTGGAGGCATTTCCTTTTCATAGCAAGTATCAGAAGGTTGCACGGTAGGCACCTCTTGCCCCCATTGCGGTATTTAGCAGACTGCATGGGATGGTGTAGGAAGGCACTTTGTACTCCATGGTAGTCAAGGTGTTGGGCTGAGGAAATAGAGTGGGGGGAAAGGACTCTTCTGTCTCAGCTCCTCAGACATCTGTCAGCAAGAAGCAGCTTCAGATCATGCAAGCTGCAAAAGTACCCTTCACCAACAGTTCTCTCCCAAGTCAGGAAAAGACAAAGCTTATCTACAGTGGTGGTTATGGGAAAAATAGCTAAAAAAAAAAAATATATTTTCTCCTGGAGGCACATCCTTATGTACCTTTTATGTGGAGCATGAATACGTTAGTACAGAGGAAGAACTTGCTTCAATAGCAGGTTCTGCTGCACAGGAAAAGGCCATGGCTGCATAGTCTTGAGCCTCCAGCCCAGAAGGGGAATTGCACATCAGCTTTGGAGGCTAATAAGGGCGTGACCTTCTCGCCTAATGAAAGAAAGATTTCCCAGGGGATGCTGTTCCCTGCTGGCCATTTTGCTTTTTTTCCAGTCACAGGCCGCAGTTCTGGCCCTCCTTTGCAATCAGCAGCACTTGTGTTGTCACCCCAGCACCAGCTGTGGGAGGGAGCCAGTCTGGCTGGATGTGGAGCTCTGGGTGAATGATCAGGAAAGATTTTGCAGGCAAAGAGGTCAAGAAAAAAATCAGTTACTGCAAAGGAAGCATAGGACATGAGGAAGATTAGCAAAGACAATTCTTGAAGGTGGCTGGGAGGAGGGACGTGGGTGATGATCCCTGTGTGGCTGAATGCTTTAAATCTCCTGGAGTTTACGCCATCTGGAGGAATGCAAGTAGTCTTCAGGACATCTGGGCAATTTTTTCAGTCCTGGTAAAATGTAATTATTAGTGCATGAAATGAGTTTTGAAGGTTCAAGGGCTGAACTGGACTATAGGATGAGGTGAGCTGGAGAAACCTTGGTGAAACTGATGTATTCATTTTGGTGTCATCACAATCCAAATACCTCCTGAAAGTGAATTTATTTCTGTGCTGCTATTTTGGAAGGAGTGGGGGAGGAAAAGCTTGAACAATGTCAAAACATCCCATTTTGACTCTGGGAAGTCTCCTTTTTTTTTTTTTTAACAGTGTCATCTTTAAGTTATAATGCAATGTATAAATGCAATCTAAATTATTTCATAGCACAATGTTAGATCAATCCAAAGCAATTCTTTTTCTCCAAGAATGTCATGTTTAATTTTGCTTCTTAATGAATTCAGAATTGGAAATCTCAAAGCTGTTGATGAAACCAAATGTTCATCATTTTTTGGACAGTTCTCTTTGGTTGCTCTACTTTTGGCAATGGTAGAGTCACTCCGTAACACAGACTGCAGTGTCTTCCTCCTACCCTGAATCTTTTCTGGTTGGGGTGAAATACCTTCAGAAAAGAACTGCCTTTTCCTGTGTAAACTGTGAAGCAGAAAGGAGCAGTAATTGTCATCAAGTTTTCCAGGGTCTACTATAGTACTAATTCAGGCTATATATCTTGTAGCAGACATTAACAACAACTGTATATATAATGTTTGACACATTTGAGTTATAACAACCTTAAACTCCAGGGATGCAAGCCAACTTCATTAAAATGGTGGGAGAAAATGCTAGCAAGTCATTTTAAATGGAGTTGGCATATATACGCCTTTTGACTTGAATCACTTGCTGTTGTCCCAGTAATTTAGTCTGGGTCTTCTGGCACACTGTGTGAATGTGAGGAGGAAGTGGTATGATTTCCTTAGACTCGCACTGATGCTTTAGCTGTGTCTTTAAAGTACTTGCTCCCTGTGTGTGTGTGTGTGTATATATATGAGAAAAAGCTTGTATTTTCCCATATGCAAAGTGTTGTGAAGCATAAACCCAGTTTTTGGTGCCTAAGTCTCTTAGGTATTTTACATCTTGGTTGCTAGGGCAGGTAGTGGGGCTTAAATAATTCTGTTGTCTGGACATGTATATTCATCTGTTTAGTCTAACAGTTTTTGAAGCTGCTGGCCAATTTCAATTATATTTGGAAGAGAAGCAGAGGTGTCAAACGGACTGCACTCCCAGAAGTTTTTAAGTATTAGTGGCTCATAGAGGAGCCACAGTCAAGAAAAGCTAACCCTTTATTAGACACCAGGAAAGCATGTAGAAGAGAGACTTGTGAACCTGATTTACTAGTTCCTGTGTCTCATTCAAATTATTTGTTTAAACCTTAAATGTACCTAATTTATACAGAGTGCAGTGTGTCTACGCACATTTGTCTGTTTATTATACACATGCATATTGTTCACTGAAATCCTTCCAGAAATTAATTGTGCTCCCCCTTGTTAAAAGCATAACCTCAGCTCCACCTGGTGGTTCTGTGGATTAATAAGACAAAACTGCTGAAATATATATTGTCTGTGATTTTGCTTTTTGTCTAGTGAAAAAATAAGTATAGCACCAGACATAGAGATGTGTCAGCTCCCTCGAGAGAGGTATGATGTATATAAGAGAAGACCCTTATCTTTTCATTCCTGTTTTTTTGGGTTTCATATTTTCTGGACTTCACGCCTTTAGAGATCAGGGCTTTTTTTCCTCAATCATGAGAGCTAAAAGACTGTTTTAAATATATATATAAAAATATGAATTTTCCCTCCACCTCACCCCTTTATCTCTTGAGAGCAGGAAGTAAAGCTTTATGAGGAAGGTCAAATACTGTATCTGAGTTGCACTGCCTTCTTGATTTATACCTCTCGAAGTGTGACCCCTTGAACAAAGCTTCAAGCCAGCCCTAAAACCAGAAATAGTCATTGACTGTCCCATGCAGCTAATTCTTCACTAATAACATATTTTGCTAGAGGTCAAGTATTAAGAGTGGATATATTCTTGCTTCATTGCTTTTTTCTCTGCTTATATTAGGAAGGCATTGGGTGTAGGTTTTCTGTTATGCAAGCTGTTTTGTAGTCAGAAATTATTTTTATTCCAAGCAGGATAACAAAAAGAATTCTGAAATGAATTTTTCATCAAAAATTAGTGTTAGATCTGGCAGAGTTTTTGTTTTGATTTTGATCACGTTTTTAAAAAGAAAAAAAATAGGGCAATACTCAAAATAAAAACTGAAATTGTTCTGTTCAGACAGTGCAGGCCTGGCTTCATGTTTTTAGCAAAATAAGTGAAGCAAATGGATGAAACAGCTTTTTGGTGAAAAATAAAATGGTTGCAGCAGTGGGTTGTGGCAGTGAGCTGTGCTGCCTCTGTTGGCTTTGCATGAACATGAGGATCTGGAAGTAGGGCAGTGAGAATTAGTATAGCCATGTGTAAGGTCAGCTGAAACTTAGGTTCTTTGCTGTTTTCCCATTGTGAAATGATACAACAGCACTGCTGAAACTTTGGGCTAGTTCACATCGTTTAAAGGCATTCTAAATTGAAAGGTTTTGTTTTAAAAATGTTAAAATTAAACCCTCTGCCTGCCCCTGCCTTCTGAACCTGACTTAAACTCTATGACAGTTTGGATAGCCTCAAAAACATGTCTTTGATGAATTTTAATAATGTGGCTGACATATGTAATTCTTCACCCCCATTTGGCAATTAGCAGAATCAGTGGCTTTTTGTTCAGCTTGCAGATCTTGTTTTGTGTATTGCATGTGGCCATGAACTTGGAAAAACATTACACATAAGGTGCTGACTGGAGTAGGAAATTGTGAGCTAGTCTGATGAGGGAAAGCCAAACCCAGTTTCTTCAGCAGATACCTGCTGAGAGAAGAAGCGAAGCCCAAGGCTGTGGTATGGAAGCAGTAATCCAAGACTGGAATTCACTTATTCCTTATACCTTCTTCGTCCTTTGGGACATGCTGTCTCTGCTTTATAACAACATCCCCAATGCTGTTAGTGCTACAAGCAGTGAGCAGACCTGAACCTATACAGAGGAAGAACGGGGAAGTCAAGGCATTGTGAAGTGCAGTAAATACATCCAGGTAGAACAAGCTTCTAAGTCAAGAGTCTGTGCAAAACAAGGAAATCTTGCAGGCAGTTTTAGTTCTTAATACACTCAAGTTTGCTATAGAGGTCTCTTCACAGAAGTTTACGGTCTCCATGCACTCCTGGCTTATGTCGCGCTTACCCATTGTTAGGCATTTGGGAGTGGAGCACTTGCATATTCTCTCCTTTTTATACTTTGCACGTTCCTATTTCTAGTATGATGAAGAGTTTTATATAGCCACAAAGAGTTTTATATGTCTTAGTGACATTTAGCCTACATACTCTCCTCTACTTCTCTGTTTCCTAATGAACAAACTGTAGGCTGCATATTTGCATACATTAATGCTTTGTCACTTCGAACTTGAAGCAGAAGACTATTCCAGGCAGAAATACCATTTTGTTCCTGTCAGAAGGCTTAATACAGGAGAATATAAAAAAACATAGCATTTGGAATCTTTTAACCAATTCTTTGCATGGGTTGTTTTCCTGCCTCAGCTGTTTATAATAATGCTTAAGATCTCAAATGAGAGCAGTTTCTCTGTGCATGAAGTACTGAGTTCATT